>VZSC01013331.1:0-19694 GCA_013398225.1 Steatornis caripensis | reverse complement strand
AAATATAGAATTAATAATTTCTGTACCACATACATCTTAATTGAGGTACAGTGTCCTTTCTAGCAACTGGACTTCGATATATAAGATTTCTTCAGATAAGATAAACCCAAATTTTCTCATATTTAATACAAATATTCTACCATGATCTTGTAATATTTCATAGTAAGCCATTTCAAGCCAAGTCATCCCTTTCTCTCTAAAGATGTCATTTTTAACTCACTCTAACACCTAATTAAATAATATTGCCTAGCTTGACAAAAGACTAATACTGAGAATATCTTGCAAGAGTTTTCTTATGACAATGAAGTCTGGAAGTGATTAATTTAGAGAGGTACATAAACATTTCCAGTCTATCCTGAACTATCATATTACTGTATACAGATTAAGGAAATTATATCAAATATGCATTACAAGTGCAATCATGTATATCCTAGCTGTTAAATGCTTAGTTTTCCGGGGGTGTGAGAGAAGAGATACTACAACTTTTTCTTGCCAATATCTGGGTAGATATTTATCTATACTCCCACTAACACTTCTGTTACACTATATTAGACCAAATCAGTGAAATATCTGAGCTGCAATAATTCATCTTCCTCATCAACTCAGATTTCCACATCAATAGAGAAAGAATAGATATATCTGCCCTTTTTCAGAGATCATATTTTGATTACACATTATGAGTCTGCTTTGTACGTAGATAGCAGTAATGTGTAAAATTGTGTCTAAAGAATCACAAAGTTTAAAACGCTGTTGCTGTTGCAACACTGAATGCTGTGTACTTTCACATGTCTACTTTTATTTTTTAAGCTTCATACAAAGGAAGCATCTCAGCTTATTCTCTACCTTCCATCTCAGCTTGAGCCTTATACGTCCTAATTATCTAAGGCTCACCTACACTAACAAAGAGTGCAGCACTATAGGTGTAGACCTGCAGAACAAAAGAATCTGTGCTGAAGACATGACTACATGTCATGTCCTACAGATATTTTGGGGTCATTTCTTCAGATAAGCTCTAAGACTATTGAACAACTCAGTGAGTATTAAAGGTTGCAGCTCATGAGGTGCACTCCTGGAGTGAACCTTCTGGTTTAATTTCAAACAACATTTAGACCATGTGCTTTGAGATATATGCCAAAGCATGATAAGTGATTATGATGTAAAGATTTACTTCAGATCTGCAGTAAAACTTTGGCTTGACATAGCTGAAGTCATAAAAAACCTTAAGGAAAAGCAAAGATGAGTGTAAAACACGTATTCATNTTGAGATATATGCCAAAGCATGATAAGTGATTATGATGTAAAGATTTACTTCAGATCTGCAGTAAAACTTTGGCTTGACATAGCTGAAGTCATAAAAAACCTTAAGGAAAAGCAAAGATGAGTGTAAAACACATATTCATAAAAAGATACATATACTTTTCACATTGTATCACAACTAAGCTAAAATATTTTTTGTGGGAAATCAAGAATACAACATTGTTTGTACATGTAAAAGCAAATACATATAAAATATATATTATTCAAATACTTGATCACATGATCAACTATCTGTTAGTGAACTGTCTGAGATCTGAGTTTGTGTTCTTCAAAAGTACTTGTAGATATTCAAATATTTGCCCCTTAGAAAAAAAAATTGAGTTAATTTAAAGACACTACATTAAGTGTTCTCAGCTTAAAAATATCCATATATGTACTCTTGAAGAATAACCAGATGTTAGGAAAATTCAACCAACTGAATCCTTACCTTATTCCTGCTCAGTCTACATTAGGGAAAAAATATACTGTTAAGAGTCATTAACTGAATGTTTAAACCTGGCAATGATGACCAGTTAAACTATAATTTTATATATATGCATTAAGCAAAGTCAATCTTACAGTTAACCTACAACCTCTGCTGAAGAACTAATATACAAAAAATAACAAATTCTCCTGTCTAAGCAAGAAGCAAGATTGGTTAAATTGTGTGTGTGTGTGTTTCCCCTCCCTGCAGAGCACAAGGTCTCTGACTAGGCTTCCACGATAAGCATTCCTGCATCCTGTGCTAACAGCGAAGCAGTTAGCAACATGACAAGGAAAGTATTGCCAGAAGCATATAACAGCCTAGTAAATGAGGAATACAATTTTGAAAATCTTAAGATGTAACATTTTTTGAATCCCCACTACCCCTCTGTTTCCATTGATACCGTTTGAATCACAGAATAACAGAGCTACAGAAAACTTGATGAGGAGAGGCCTCTGTGAGTCCCCAGCAACTGCCTCCCACTGGAAACATCACTAACAGCCAACAACAGAGCAGGTCAGCCACAGTTTTGTACAGTTAAGTCTTGCAAACTTCTTGGGAAGAAGTCTCTACAGTTTCTCAGGATGCTCTGTCCCAGTGCTGCACTAGTCTCCCAGTGCATAAGTACTGCCATTTTTCCTGTGCCTCCCTCCACGCCATTCCGATAGCATCCTGTGGGTGGTATGATGCCATCTCTGACAGTGCTCTGCAGGGCTTGCTCTGACTGCTTTTGCCTATCTGTACAGTATCTTCAATTGTATTGATTACACCTTAGTCCTCCATTTCCCTCTCTTTATCATTCCTGATATTGCATCGCCTACTGCATTGCTGCTTCCCTAAAGCTGGTGTTCTGTCACTTACCTGAAAGGTGATGAGGGAAATCCATTTAATTTCCAACATATTTTATTAGATCATGAGCTTTTATGCAGTTTGATCTACTACAGTAATTACTGAATTGTGGCCAGGGTTCTGGAAGTACGCTTTAGAGACTTTAAGTAATTGACTACTATGACAGATTGAGGAGGACTCCTCAAGAAATTAATTACCTTTACTATGAAAAATACTTCTAATTTCAATTTCTCTAGTTTCAACTTCTAATGACGGTGACTTGTTACACATTTTTCACACAGGTTGAAGAACTGAAAATCTTTCCTGAGTGCATGCCCCAAGGTTACCTCCCATCTCCATCTCTAGAAGAACACAATAGATTGAGATTTTACTGCCCCCCTTCATTTAGGGCAATATTCCTACGTCTCAAGTCAGTCTCCAGGTATAGGGGCTGCCCCTTTCAAGGGAACTACATTTTGTAGCATTCCTCTAGCTATCCTCTTGTTGAAAGCAAGAAGTTAGTGATGGCCAACATACCTGTGGCTAGTCTCAACACCCAAAGCGCATTAGATTAACAAAAAGTCTTTGTAATACTTTAAAGAAAGGTTTGTAAAATACATTCCTGTTAGGAAAACAAAGGTGGCTTCTCCTTACTTCAGCAGTACAGGCATGTTTTGTATCAGATGACTGGCAGAGGGATTTAAACAAAGCTACCCAGTATTGATTTCTGACCTGAACGGTGTACCATCCGTTTTGAAGAGTCTTAAGAGGGCTTGGCTGCAGAACATTTAGGAATCACAGTGGCCTTTTGGCTTTATATCTATGAATTACAGAAGTACATACAATCAATTGTGAAAGACATTCCATTTGTGTGATATAAATGAAACAGCAAGAAGGAAAACAATACAACTTCCTTTCCCACAAAAACGATAAGGTTTGATGCCAAAAGGCTGTAAGGATTTTATTGCTTAAATAATAACTGGCTGCAGGGATCTGGTCTCTGCAACATGTTTATTCTGATGCAAAGCCAACAAGTCTTTTCTGAAAAGCTAGGAGAAACTCATCTTTCTCCTGACGAAGCAGTTAACTGCCCTCTGCCTAGAATGGTCATAAAATGGTGATTTACACAAGGTCATGAGAAAGCAGAATAGCAGAGCCCTGTGGGATTCCACAGTACACCAATGAGGATAACCCAGGCTCTTCCCTAAACCAAGCAGCCTCCTCCCTAAGTGTCACTCAGGCTTGAATGGTTCCAATATAGGCATGAGGTTTGCGGGTTTCTTCTTGACTGCATCCTTGCTAGCATGTTTGCCAGTTTGCTGTTTCAATAAAATGTTTAGATTTCTATCCTTAACATCAAAGTATGAATTTTAAAAACGACTTTAAAAATTAAAACTTAAACATCATCCAAGATTCTGAAGACTGTCTCAAGTATGTTTTTACCTTAACCTAGACAAAATCCAGAGTAAAATCAAATACTTCCACAAATAATTATGCCAATAAAGCCATTACCACTGGCAACTCGTGAAGAATGTCTGCTCATATTATAAGCAGCCACATAGTCTCACCTACAAAACCTGTTCTGTATGTCAGGTCACTTCAGCTTCTCAAGCAGGTGGACCTCAGTTTGTAGACGGAATTTGACACAGTGCCCTTACCTGTTTTCTTTCAAAAGAAATCCCATGGGGATGAAAATCTGATCCAGGAGAAAACAGGTGTAGAGGGAACTTATTACCGATTCATTTTTTTTTAATAGAATTCCACACTAACCAGGCTGGCAATATTCAAAGTTAAGTACACACCTTTCAAGTCAGGTTGTGTTTGACTGCTTTTGACTTTGGATGCTAGTCAAAATCAACCTTTAACCTCCGTTGGTGCAGGGAACATCTCTTAGCCCACAAGGTACTCATCAAAGTGAGTGACCTGGAGATTTCTACAGACTGAAGTGGTTCCACTGGTTGAACCTTACAGTCACTGTTGTTTCTGAAAAACCTAAGCAGTGATTTCCCTGTCCTAAAGTGCTTATGCCATGAAGGACCAAGCCTTTCAAAACATAACTTAGACATTTCCACCACCCTGTGCTTTTATCTACATATCTATCCATCTGTATCCTGGGTTATAATATCAGGACTATAACCAGTATGCCAAGAGAAGATATTTTTTCTCTTTACTCAGCAATCATTCGTGCCATCTAGAATACTGAGTCCAGTTTTGGGCTCTGAAAATGAAAATGTCAATTGAATGAAGCAGGTACAGCATGGGAACCACCAAGATGGTCAGAGGCTGGAGCACTTGCTGTTTGAGAAGAAGAAGAGATGCTGAGGCAATAGGATTTCTTCAACTTGGGGAAGAGACAGCTTTGACGGTACCCTATACCAGCTCCTGCTCCAGCACCTACGAGGAGCTTTCAGGAGATAAAGCTAGATTCTTCTCAGTGGTGCATGGTGGGAGGATGAGAGCTAAAGGCGTAAGTTGAAACACTTCAGGTTCAGTCAAGCAAAGGTTGTGCAAGATTTATCCTTGAGCATTTCAAGGTTTTCAAGACCAGATAAAGCCCTGAGCAATCCAGTCTGACCTCATAGCTGACCCTACTTTGAGCAGGAGTTTGGACTAGAGCCCTCCTGACATCCCTTCCTACTTGCATTATCCTGTGAGCCTACCATCCTGTGTTGTGACTCAGCTTTTTTTCACAGCTTCATCTTAATACCTCTTATCTGGACATAAATGGAATAATTGCACATGAAATTGTAGTCTGATCCAGACTACAGTTCACAGAGGGTTTCTTCATCGGACTAAATTTGGTTTCTGAAAAAAAAATCAGCTGTTAAAGATGGAAGATGCTATTCTCTATTTAATATTCAGACTTAATTCCACCTTGGACCAACTTTTCTATTACCTAACATAACTGAATTCCTGGTTTATACATCAAGAGTTGCATAGAAAACTCAAACATAACCACAGATGGTGAGTATGTTTTTGTGACCATTTGTAATCTGATAGTTTGTGGGTCACTCCACAATAAATGTGCATCTGAAATGGCCATTAAGGTTTGTGAAGATTATTACACATCTTCCAATGAAGGTGGGGATGGGCGGGTTAGAACTTAACCTCAGTAATAAGATCCATCCATAATTGGCAGAGACTGTAACAATACCCAGCTGTGCCAAAGCAAGAGTGAGGATCCTCCACAATGCCTAAAGAAAACAAGCTTGCTGAGGATCTGCTCTCAGAGGAGGAAGACCTGAATCAGGCAGGATGTGAAGGAAGCTGAGTATCCTTAGCAGAATAAAGTAAGTCTTTTCTAGGGTAAAAATTTGCTGAGAGACATGACAGAGAAGGTAGGAATATATGGTCAGTTTTCAACATGGAGAGAAGTAATTTGTGGAGTTCAAAAGGGTCGGTACTAGGACTATGCTGATAAATCTGTTCAGAATTGGCCTAGAGCAGAGGGTGAGCCCTGAAGGGACCAGTGGTTTGCTGATGGTTGCTACCTCATGAGAAGCAGGTGGCGCTAGCCCTTCACCCCCTCCTGGCCACTGCCAGAAGACAGGATTCTGGCACTAACCGTCTGGTCTTACCCAGTAAGGCTCTTACCATAGGAGAAAAACAATTTTAAAAACAATTTTAAACTCACGCAGATGAGAAGAGACCAGAAGAGGAATAAAGTGCAAAAGACGGTCAGGTAGGTGCAATAATATTTTAATGCATGCTTCTTTGCAGTATTGGCAACCTTTCTACTTTAGCTATGCAAAATGGCTTCTGCTCACAGCAAGTACAAAATAATAGAACACAAGAACACAGTGACCGTTTAAAAAAATCTCATTTTAGAAAAGAAGCCCTCAAAGAACCAGAATTTTAAGTCAAATCCCATCAAGCTAACAGACAGAGATTGCAAAATATAGTTGCTTACTGTGAAGACTAGACAGGTGTCTCCATCTGCTATGCTTGGGACAGCAAAGAGATAAAAGAGGTAGAGGTGGTAGGAGTAGTAAAGGAGGTTGCAACTAGCATGCTAAGGGGTGAAAAGCACTATCAAATTGATGCTGAGACACAAGAAAAGGATTTCTGTCAGCATTGTTATGCCATTTCCTTGAATGTCTTAAGTGAAGCCATCCAAACCTCCCTTAGAGCAATACTGTGTCCTCACAGCGCTGAGTTTTAGCGTTTCCAACACAGTGAGATCAGCAAGAAGGTGTGAATTTTTCAGACTCCAAACAAACACAGCTATGCCAGGAGAACTCTTACTGCAAACCTAACCCCAGAGACTTCATAGGCAACGGATGTGTTTTTGTCTCAACAGCCACTCTAGCTTGATTATTCTTTTTCTACACATGTCGGGGGAAAAAAGGTCACCAGCTTATTACATGTTATTAATGTTAAATAACAACAATAAAAAAGTAATACATCATTTGTTAATATGATGTCTTTTGTACACCTGTCACAATACTGGGAAACTGAAGGGCTTAATCTTTGATATTACATATTTACAAGCCTTGGAGATCAAACTCAAATGGTATTTCAACTGTACTTTACCTAGAGCAAGAAATGTCTAGGCAGATAGCCCAGAGCATATTTAGAGCTACCCTGCAGTCAGTGAGACACATGAAGTGAGTACACAATGTCAAAGTAATGTAAAAATAAGTCAGCTAGAATATAATTGGCTTGGATCATAGGTCTACAGGGTTAAGGCACCCCAGCCATTGGTAAATTACACAGCCGTTTTTACTTGATTTCCTGTTTCTTCAACTCTGAAGTGATAATTCCGTTGAAGATGATAAAGACTGTTGAGGAGATTTTATTTAATACAGATGGACATGTTAATGCAGAGTGATCTACCCATCCCTCCAATTAGCCTACTAGGTGCAGCTTGATATAAAGCAGAGACTGGAGCCCTGAGGACATAAAGCAAGACAGGGAGAGCAACATAGCTCAGCATGTTTTCAGGAAATCCAATTATTTGTCTGAAGCTTTGAATTCAAAAGTGGATTCAGAAAGTCCTAAAGCAATTATGATTTGCACTGAAAGAGACTGGCTAAAGCCAGCAGCTAAACATTTGTATTGTTTTTGGCTTGTGTCCTCCGTTTATACAGTAAGACCCTTTAGCACAATCACTTCAGCATGTAACTGAAATAAGGTTAGTTTTCAATAGATTTCTTCTTTCAAGTAAGTTGATAAGAAACACACCAGTTTTCTTATTCTTAGTACAGACAGAAGGGCTCACAAACAATTCTGGATTTCAAAAATTATTTGAAAAATTTTATAAGATTTAAAGATTGTTATGTTAAATATCTTGCATGCATGAGATGATAATGTTAAAATATTTCCCTGAGTGTGTACCCTTCAGCTGATCTACTATCTCTCTTTATATGCTAGCATATATATGCTATGCCATCATGATCTGAGGCAGGAAACACACAAAGATGATATGTAAATACTTTTTGCTTGATATGTTTGCTAGTTACTTTGGCGAAAAAACCCAAACTATTTGTAATGGTGTTCTCTGCATATTTTAATATTGTTACCACCACCAAGTGCTCTGTATTTCTGAAAATCTACCTAGTAATTTGTATACTTAAATATGCTTATTTATGTATGTTATGTACATAGTCCATATATATTACAACCTTAAACAACTTTATTAATGGTAGCAAGAAATACTTGAAATTATTCTAAAAGAATTGAGATATGCAAAATTATCTTTTGAGATTTTAGACATTTATCTCTTGAATAGACACTGACCCTGAACATATTTAAGTAAATTACTTTATTCATATTTTATGTGTGCATGAATTTATTTTTTCACTTTACACTTTGGTAGTGAGCTCTATGTCTGTTACTTGTTTTCAAAAGTCATCAAATACAGCAAATGAAGTGTTGTGAGGCATCTGTATCACTAGGAACTTTTAGATAGATAGATAGATATATTTAATGCATATATTCCTAAAAAGTCAGTTGTAGGCTAATTTATTTCAATTTCAGAGCCTCTTTAGAAATTATAGCGGAAGGAAAATGTGCATTTTTAATCATATTCTTCTAATTTTAAATAGATCTCGTGTCTCTTATGAAAGATAAAAATCTACTAGCTGTAGCTGCTAGATACAAAGTTTTCTTTTTTAAATAGCAGTAAAAATACTTCATAAGCAAAGCTGGCCCAAAACTGTGATTCCAAGTTCACTGAACGTTTCTTTTTAATTTAGTTTTTATCTGACCTGTGGTGGCTGTTTCCAATGTCCGTAGCCCAGGCAGACTCTGCAGGAATCCAAGCAGGCTTCTCTTTGAACCCTGCCTTGAGTTTGCTAAAACCTCATTGAACCCAACATGTTTTAAATGAAAGACTTCAGACTGGATGAAGTAGCATTTTTTGACAAAACTTTGTTTCCTTTGATAATTTCTGAGCACTTCTATTTACAACATTCTTTGATTGAAGACAGACTGTTATGATGAAATGACAGGCATTTCATAATTATTCCCCTCCAAAGTCTTTTGGATGCCAGCCTCCTCATAATTCACAAATGAGTCAGTCTACTTCTCTTTGACTTGGCATTTTCAGTCACTTAATAAGAACCAATGTCTATCCAAGTAATCAGTGCAACATATGTTAATAGACCTCTAAAATAAAATTACAAGGATAACCTTGCAACTAATTTCCAGGATTAGAAAAACTGAATTCTGCTCAATTTTGGTGCAAATACCATGTCATGATTTTTGTCCTGCCACATAAAACCTCTGAGAATGTCTATATTAGCTTTTGTGATGCGTCCTGAGGCAGCTTTCTGGATTAGATTTCCAGTCCCCAGCAGTAATAATCCTTTTCTAGCATTCCATCAATTTCCTTGTCTTTTCTGATTATTACACAGGCCTGTTGTTCATTGATATAAAGTTTCGGTTTTTCAACATTGAGTATCTGACACATAACCATCCCAATGTGCCATGATGGTTACCCAGTCCTATCTCAAGTTGTTTTGATCATTACTGGGAAAAAACAACGCTGTCAATCCTTTGCCTTGCATGTGAGTAGTTAACAACCAATGAAACAGAAACTTTGTTGGAAAGTGCCTAGGCACACCACCCCTCTGATTTAGCATCTCTGGGCAGCTGACCAGACTGGCTGAAGGAAGGGATGATCCTGCTGTTAGTTAGTTGTGCATACGTAAAAGTTAGAATCAGACTGTCAAGCTGCATAACAGCAACCGAGAATCCAATCTCCATATTCAGCAGTACTCATGTGGGTTTTCTGATTTACTAAACACTCTTGCTAGTTACTTTACTTTCTGAAGTGTTTGCTGGAGGCAAACATATATGTCAAGAGCTATACTTTCATATACATATACCTATATAGATGCGCACAGGCATAAGTGCAAATATTTGTACATAAAGACGCAGAAAGATTTTGTGATGTTTTTAAAGTGTGTAGAAAAACAGTAATTCCAGTAGATGTAGGGTACTTTGCATATTAAAGCTTCTATGACTATTTAAGTGTTTGAGAAAGTCTTCACCCGCTGTGTGCTTTTGCTGTCTGTGAGTTGTGCCAGTCAGTTCTTGCAGCATATCTCTTTGTCTGCCTCTGGTGGATACCTACAGAAACTAGAGTCTGAAACTCCCGTGTCAGGGAGGTGTCACATCCTTAAATCAAGCAAAACACTTGTGCAGAAAAAAGGCCAGGTTCCAGTTTTTATGGATAATTCCAGTATCACAAGCAAGGCCAATTTTTATATGTATCATCAGTCAAAAAAACACTTTCATTTTTAAGAGAGTGAGAAAAAAACCACAGATTTCAAAAAGAATAATAAACATTCAAAAATATAGAAGTAATAAATGTACAGAATACACACACAGAATACACAATACTGAATGCATTATGTTAGCTTAGCTTGTACCAAAAGGTGGATTTTGTTCATAAAATATAATACATCTTATTTTGCTTCTGTCCTTCTAAACTTTCAATCTATTTGCACCACACACATACGTGTATACATACAAGATTTTTTTGAAAAGAACTTTAAAAAGTCAAAACATTCCAAAAATCACTACAAACATTTATATACCAGAAAGATATCTCACATCTTCTTTAAAAATTAAATGTTCCTAGCCCTTCAGAAGAGTAAAATATTGAATGTCTGACTGTGACATCAGAGAAGCAGAAGAGTCACAGATGTAGAAATTAATCTTCCGAGTCGGGACCATGAGTAAAGCTTGTTTTGGAGAAAGTTGTGATCAATATCTCTATTTTGATTGCAATTTTATTAAGGTTGCACCTTAGTAATATTCAACATGATGAAATTACTGCTCTCTCTTTTTGAAAAGAGGATGCAAACAGTGAGTATATTGCAGAAATTTGTACCAGATTTTGCTTAATTCCCTGTTTTTAAGACATTCCCTGAATTTAAGACAGAACTGACTTATGAAGTCCTAAATGGCTTGGTTTGGGCTATCAAAGTGTCTCTCTCTGTATGTTACATTACATTAGATTTCTTCTTTGAAGGTATTTGAGATAGAATTCTCTTTGGAAAACAAGACAAAGAAACATTACTAGGGTGTTCTCCATGAACAGTCTTTGTGATCTGCAGGTTTGCTTCATTATGTATTACCGTAGCTTTGTATTATAGTCTTTATAGGTCTCTGGAGTACATTGCAAAGCTTTTATGTATATATATATATACCTTTCTAAGAGAAACATGCTCTTAACAGTAAGAAAAATTTTAGGGTTTATGGTACAATGGTGCTTTGGCAACACTAGTCTGTGGTGGAAAGCAATTTTTCATTGTGATTATTAAGCAATAAAAGCATGAGAGGCACTTTTAGAAACCAAACAGTCCTTCAGCATTTTAAGAATTAGAATAAACTTTATGTCAAATACATCTTATAGCACTTTTTATTATTCTGAATATTAAGTGTACACTTTGGGTAGCAGTATTCTAAAATTATTTATGAATTATCATTAATAAATTTCTTGTGCAAGTATTGTCTAAATAAGAATGATGTTGGACTGACTCCTTTGTGACCGTATGGACAAAAAAGAACAGGTGTATATGCACAGTTATGCATAAGTCCACTGTTTACATTAAAATCAAGTTAAACCTTTACAAACTGTGGGTTAATGTTTGCCTCACGTTAGGTTTAAAATACTCTTAAAACCTAACAATTTACTAGTGTAAAACCATGCATTTCCATCATCCGCTCATATAGAAATGGTGTCAAGATGTCAGATTTGTGCCATTTTGGACATTTAAAATGTGGCCCATAGAAAAGCATTCGTGGCTTTATATTGCTGAGAAGGGCTACTGAGGAGGGGCCAGGCCAACACCTGCTTTGTGGAGCCTTATGGAGAAGCTCGTGTGGAAGTCAGTGCCCTGTGGTTCCTTTTGGTTTCCCTTCTTCAGTCACTGCCATTGCTCACTGCTTCCCTTCCCTCCGCCTCTATCCCCTAGTGCCTTGAATCTCACGCTGAGTTTTAATTTCCCTGTGTCCTTTATATCTTCATGTATTCAATTTTAAAAGCTATTTGTTCTTTCTTTTTCTTGAAAACTCCCTTCATCAGAGTAAGGATTATTGTCAAATAAGACTATGCTACAGGAAAACACCCCAAGAAAGCATTCTGTGAATAAAAAAAGACTGTTTCATTAAAAGGCTGTTACATTTCTCATAGCTTCCTGCTTTAGAAGTCAGTTGTGTCTACTGGATGTGGCTCTGAGGGGAGCTATTCCAAATCCACCACCTTGGGAACTGCTCTGAGAGGCACATTGGGCCAGAATGATAAGGAGTCTATGTATCATGACACCAGGGATGCCCAATATCTAGCTACTTCACAGGCTTATGAAATCCAGCTCCTTGAGTTCCTGATCTGGTTAAAGGTAGAGAAATAGTTGCCTAAGAACAAGATCTTAAGTGCTAGCACATTGTCTGAGGAGCTGCTAAAACTAGCTGCTTACAGACACCAAGGCAATAGAGGTGTCCGGAGTACTTGGTAAAATTACAGCTGAACGCATTTGGAAAGAAGAATGTAGGATATACTTTGGGGACAAGATCAGTCTTGGGGCCTTAGTAGATTTATAATGGCTTTTGTCTGCTTTACCTGTGGGGTCGGGAAACTATTTCTCCCCTTAATAGAATTTGGTTTCTGAGAAGGAGGGTTATTCATGAAAATTTCTTTCCACCTTCCCCTGCATTGGAAGTTGGTTATACTAGATACCGAATAGAGAATCTGTAATGCAGGACATCAGACTATAAATAACTGAGGGATAATACACCCTTTTCTAGGTGTATTTCTATCTAGGTATATTTCATATATCAGAAGTCACTGCCCAGAATCTTCTTATACACTTAGGCATATAAGGGAGTTCATTCACACAAGGTTTTACAGGTGTAGAAGTGGTAGTCATCTCCTGCTATGCAATAGGACAACAACAGTCATCTTATTGGCATGTTTTTACTGCCAAAGCATTTCTCAGCTCACAATACAGATTTCTCAAGTGAAAGGCATAATTATTTGGTTATAGGGTTTGCTGGGGTAAATGTTCTGTCATCATGCTAGTGGAAGTTAAGTTTGCGCAGACAAATCAACATTTGTCATGCTGGGTATAAAAAAATGTATTACTTTAACCTACTGGACAAAACACTTACCTGGAAAGAGGACACCTGAGTTCTCATTCCTGATCCAACGAATCTTGAATGATACTGCGCCCTGGAGCTCGAAGTTAGCCATCCCCAGCGGCATTTAAACGGAACTCAGGCTCCAAAGTCCCGCAGATCTCCTGCATTGCCCTCTGGACAAACAGCTTGTCATGCTAGTGTACTTGTCATGCTAGTGTGTAAAGTTGTACGGTCTGCCCTGTTCCCTGTGGGAGACTGCATGTCAAGCAGGAACAATCTGGGTAGGGCTCTGCTTTCCCTCTTTTTAGGGGAACTGTACCTAAAACAGCAAGTAGTGAAAATGGATAGAGTTAATGAAAGAGATTGCCAACTTTCACAATCAGAATTCATAGAACATTGTTTAAACTGAATTCCCTCTTGGTTTATGTTCCTCTATTTTCTTTCTTTTCTTTTTTTTCCCCAAAGATAGATGCATTCTCGTTTGATGATTCGTCCTTCAAACCATCCTGCTTCTTCACCAAATATAGTCCTCATACAAAATGTAACATTTCTTTGGTTAACTATGTCAATTAATTTTTGTTCATGTGGTTATATAGCTTGAAATATATTTTGATTCTTACTTTTTACATTATTGTATTAAGGATGAAGAATGGACCATTTTTTAGTGATTAGATGATTGTTTCTTCTTCTCCCTCCCCGCTAGGATTTATACTAAGCAACTTTTAGATGAAAACCAGCACTGAATTAAAAGCACACAAATATAGCATTACTGAATTGTTTTGTTAGCTAAGCTGCACTCTATTGTATGTGCTGGTGGAAAAAAACCCCAGATAATAATGTTATTAGTGTATTTTTAAAATTGAATTATTTACTGCAGTTTGCAAACAGTTTCTTTCCGCGTTTCTGGATTCCATGGATAAAATTCCAAAAAGCAAACAAGTACCTTATGGGAATTCAGAAGCATTTATTCCTTCTTTCCTCCTTCACAGCGTATTGGGAGTCAACCTCTTTAAATACCTCTGAAATCCTGCCTCATTTTTCACCCTCAGAAAAAGCAAACAATCTTCTGTTGCTACAGTAGGGATAGATACACTAGTGATCATGTCTTCTAACACAGCTAACATGCCCAGGAATTCTGGCTTGGGCTGTCATCTCCAAGCACCTCCCCTGAGCAGATGTGGTTCAGGTGTTCATCGCCTACTCCAAAGCAGTCAGAACTGCCTGAGATTTGTCATAATAAATCTCACCGTTAGAATGATGGTGTACTCTAATCCTAAGTCTTCTAATATTTATATGATTATATTATATTCATCAAGAGGACGTGTTCCAAACCCCAAGTCCCAGGAGTCCAAAGTAAGGTGCCCAAATCAATTGCTCTGCTGCTGATAAATTATAATTTGACTTTCCCATTGGCAGACTGACGGACTCTGCCTGTACATATTCAACACATGCTTGCATTCCTGCTTTGCTGAACTTATCAGACATGCCTAACTCCCCTTTCACATAGCAAAGACAAACTTTATATGATCTGAGAAACCCAAGCTGTTTTCCATATAGCAGTTTTGCAAGTTCAGGGGGAAAACACCCTCCAGACCATGCCCTTCTAAGCATGCCAGAGCCCTGTAGGCCTAAGGATGGTTGGTGTGTCAACCACATACACCTGGCAGGCTCTTACAGAATCCACACAGCAATAATGTGCACAGAAAGTAAGTAAGAAGAGGGGAAAAAGAGTCCTCTCTTTCAGTAAGGTGAAATCCCAGAAGTATTACTAAAGGCTGTGTATTCCGTTCATTGGCCAGGCTTGCTTTGGGGACAAAATCTTTTTTCTGGATCTGGCTCTTACTCCCAAGCAATATCCATCATCAGAGTATTGCATTGCTGTCTCCAGGTATATATTTTCTTCTACCACATCTGATATTGAGATGCTTGGTAACACATAGATGCCTAGTTTTCCTTCATGGCTTGCATATCTAAATGAGATTATAAATTTATAATGGAGAATTATTGCACTCTACAATATCTGAATCAAGTTTATTACCTTACCGGTTAAAAACAATGCAATTTGATCTGGCACATGTGTTTGTGAACAGTGGCTTACATCATATTAGAAAAGCTATGCTTGGACTACATGATCTAATAGACCTTTCCTAGGGCTATATCTTGAGATTCTAAGCTCCTCTTAATTCTGGCAGAAATTAAGCTACTCAAGATTTTGTTATATTGTGTTATAAACGATAGGAAATTATGAGTTCTATATACCTCTTATTTAAAACAAAAGGTGTCCTTTCCATAGTGAGATAGTACCCAGTGTAAATACAGATTGTTCAATTTAGTCCCACATAAAGAGTGTACACTTTGCAATGTACAATCGTTGTTATTGGATGGTTTTAGAAGGTCAGGTGCTTGCTCATTACAAGGCATTGCTAGCTTACAGGTTATTTGTAAGAACTATTAAGATAAAATTGCAGGTTTTGGTAGAAATGCTGGCAATGGCAAAAAAAACCCTCAGATTTTGACGCCCCATGTTACATGCTAAAGGACGGTCAAGGCTGAACAATACAAACAGCCAAGGGTATAGTAAACTAAGCAGGCTTTTTCATCTACTTCCAACTTAGTCTTATTTAATTTAGCTTTTAGTGAAATGCATTTCTGTTAACCATCACTTCACCCTATTGTCTGTAAAGCTTCAAATGGCTGCATTTTAGAGCTATGAATAGCCAAAGTAAAAATCTATAGTTACATTAGTTGCAGGCTATTGGTCAATAAGTGTTCATTAAACACTACACTTACTCTTTTCAATTTACAGTGTTATTTGTTTTCTTATTTCATTGGCTTTGATGGACCTTTTAAGACTTATTTTTACAAAGGTATCAGTGCCTCTGATAGTACAGCATAGCCAAGCTCTGCTCCACACAGTTATAACTCTCAATCTCTACTCACTCTCCTGAAACTTATGGTGGTTGTTTGCTCAAAGTATATGCAGATAAAAATGAATTCAAAGCTGAGAAGAATTTTGGTACCTGATTTATTTTAACCAGGATCACTGAGACTTTTTTTTCCATTCCAACAGATCACAGAAAAGCATAATGACAGCATATAAACATTTATGGTGGAAAAAAGTACTACACACAAGTTCAAACCTTCTGTGTCTTCTTTTTCAAAAAACTCAAAAATCTAACCCAGTATCTAACTTAATTCACAGCAGTTGGTTTAAAGTTTATAATAATTTATAATGTGACAAGTATAGAAGTATGATTTTGGAAAATGCCACCCAAGGCACTTCCCAAAGACAGTGACTTTACAAAAATTGCAGTAGTTTTAGTTTAAATTGCGGTTAAAACAAATGGGTGAAGTGTGAAACAAAGAAAAACAAAAATCGACAGCAATATTTAAGCTTGAGGGCATGTTAAAGTATAAGGAATTAACGTATCTTCAATGTAAAAGGTTTTTAATCTGATCTTAAAAAACAGACATGTTTTTTTCAGAGCTACACATATCTAATTCTTATTCTAGTAGTGTGAGAAAACTTTCTGTTTTCCTGAAACTAAACATAATTAGATACATATTTTTGATGCTTTCTTCCGTTGCTGACAATAAATGTATCTTAGCATATTCAAACATTGATGACAACAACAACAACACATTTGTATAAAAACCAAAGATTTGTGATTTTCTGCATGGGAAACTGGACTGTCATCCTACCAAATTAAAAAAAAAAGGAAACAAAAAAAAGGAAACCAAAAAAAAGCGTAGGTGCCAAGTAGCTAAGTAACCATGGAACTACAGGAGAAACAAACAAATCTCCTTGAAATTACAAATGGATCGTCAGGACAATATAATGAAAAGCTGTCAAGCTTTTTAACTGTTGGGATAGCAGTCTTGATCTGTCACAGCAAGGTGCTCATCAGCTAAAGCAAACATTTCCATATTAAACTAGCTCTGCATTCGTGGCTGGGAAAATCTGCTGCTATATTTCACCTAGAATATATCAGCTGCTGAAACAAAATTTTGTACTGCATTGTACCTCTTTAATTGGGGTCCTGCTCCAAGGACTGATATGGTTTAACAAAAACAGGAAAAGAAATTGATGAAGTAGTCTTGTAATAGACTTCAAACGTCATCCCTATTCTGATAATCTTACTGAGAGTGAATAAGATCGAGAAACTCCATGTAGAAAGAAATGCTTTGAGCAAGCAGACGTATCAGCTGATGACCTAAAATCTATTTCAATTAATAGATTTTTACACTTTTGTTTGATTTTACATCACTCTTTGCGTGCCTTGATTTTCGTTTCATGTGATGATTTCTTACTGATTCAATGCAACTACAGGAATAAAATGGAATGTGTCAAATTCAGCAGGTCAGTTCATGAATATATGGCAAATAATTTTTGTTTGGAAAGTGCTATGCAGGACCACCTCTATTCCAAAATATTTTTCCAGATCTGCATAAGATCAGCTATTTATAATGCTAATAATACATTTCCCTTCAAGCCTCATTCTGTCCATCCTACTCATTCCTTCCTCAAAGTATGCATGCTCTGTCTTGTGGATTTAACCACAGTGGTTCCCAAGCCAGAATGATCTGTGTGTTTTCTGCCTTTTCTTCTCTGCCACTTCTTCCAGTACCAGCTTTAACAAACCAATTAGTAAGAGGTTAACTTTCTTAAAGAATAAGCAGTTCAGTGAATAAGGAAGATTTTTTTAACCAGATGTTACATTTGAAGTGGATGTTCAATGGCAAACCCATGGTTGTTAAAGCTATTTGATAAATTTTTGTGGTTTTGCCACATCCATGTGGCTACGTTGTAGCAACATAGCCTGGGAAAGGTCAGGAGGCAGTTTGTGCTTCCAGGAGCTGTCCAGGGTCCATGGCTGAACCTACTGTTAGAAGGATGTGACTAGCCAAAGGCTGTTTGTAACTAATGTGAACTCTCCCCAAACCAATATGGTGAACTGTTATAATGTCATGAGTCTTTCTTTGCTGAACAGTAGTCACATTCCAAAATAAAATCTCATACATGCCAGGGCAAAACCAAGTAAGGTCTTCATTCATTTTAATTCATTCCTTAACTGCTACAGTGAGTAATAGTTTATTGGGGTCAGTCTATGAGATCATAGAATCATAGAATGGTTTGGGTTGGAAGAGGCATTAAAGACCGTGTAGTTCCAACCCTTGTGCCATGGGCAGAGATACCTTCCACTAGACCAGGTTGCTCAAAGCCCCATCCAACCTGGCCTTGAACACTTCCAGGGAGGGGGCATCCACAACTTTTCCAGGCAACCTGTTTAAGCGGCTCACCACCGTCATTGTAAAGAGTTTCTTTCGAAGACCCTCTTTCAGTTTAAAGCCATTATCCCTCATCCTATCACGACATGCCCTTGTAAAAAGTCCCTCTCCAGCCCTCTTATAGGCCCCATTCAGCTACTGGGAGGATGCTGTAAGGTCTCCCAGGAGCCTTCTCTTCTCTAGACTGAACAACACCAACTCCCTCAGCCTGTCTTCGTAGGAGGGGTGCTTCAGCTCCCTGATGGGGTCCCTCCTCTGGACTCACTCCAATACGTCCATATCGTTATGTCAGGGGCCCCAGAGCTGAACACAGTACTCCAGGTGGGGTCTCACAAGAGCAGAGTAGAGGGGGAGAATCACATCCCTCAGCCTGCTGGTCATGCTTCTTTTGATGCAGCCCAGAATACGGTTGGCTTTCTGGGCTGCAAGCACACATTGCCAGCTCATATTGAGCTTCTCATCAACCAACACCCTCAAGTCCTTCTCCTCAGGCCTGTTCTCAATTCATTATCTGCTCAGCTTGTATTTTGCTTGAGATTGTGCAGGATCTTGCACTTGACCTTCTTGAACTTCATGTGGCTCACACGGGCCCACCTCTCAAACCTGTCAAGGTCTCTCTGGATGGCATCCCTTCCTCCAGCATGTGAACCGCACCACGCAGCTTGGTGTCATCAGCAGACTTGCTGAGGGTGCACTCGATCCCACTGTCCATGTTGCTGACAAAGATGTTAAATATCACCTGTGCCAATACTGACCCCTGAGGAACATCACTCATCACTGGTCGCAACATGGACTTCGAGCCGCTGACCACAACTCTTTGAGTGCACCATCCAGCCAAATCCTTATCCACTGAGTGGTCCATCCATCAAGTCCATGTCTCTCCAATTTAGAGACAAGGATGTTGTGCAGGACAGTGTCAAATGCTTTGTGCAAGTCCAGTCGTCAGTTGCTCTTCCCTTGTCCACTAATGCTGTAACCCTGTCATAGGCCATCAGATTTCTCAGGCACAATTTGCCCTTAGTGAAGCCATTTTGGCTGTCACCATTCACCTCCTTATTTTCCATGTGCCTTAGCATAGTTTCCAGGAGGATCTGCTCCATGACCTTGCCAGGTATGGAGTTGAGTCTGACTGGCCTGTAGTTTCCCAGGTCTTTTTAAAAATGAGGGTTATATTTCCTCTTTTCCAGTCAGTGTGAACTTCACCAGA
>VZSC01013329.1:54452-67063 GCA_013398225.1 Steatornis caripensis | reverse complement strand
CCAGGAGGGAAGAGGCCGTACCGCGGCTGGGACCATCCCCGGCTGAGCCGGCTCCCGGGACCGAAGGCACCTGCTTGGGAAGCAGAGCGGGACCGCAGNAGGCACAGCCCCATCCAGAGCGGTGGCAGCTCCCGCACGGGGCTGCTCCCACCGCACGTCTTTTTGGTGCCTAGGTCANCCCTGGCTGCCAGGAGAGCATTTCCTAGTAGCTGGGCCCATCGCCTGCCATGCACGGGTTGCATTCTTGCCCCGGCGGAGCAGGCACAGCCCCATCCAGAGCGGTGGCAGCTCCCGCCCGGGGCTGCTCCCACCACACGTCTTTTTGGTGCCTAGGTCGAAGAGGAAGGTCTTGGGGCGGAAAGAGCCTGGTGACGCCTTTGGCAGCCGGCCCACTTCCCACTCGCCTGTAAAGACTTCAGGCTCCCCGACTGGCGAGTCCCCGGCAGCAGCGGGCAGCGCCGGGAAGTCTTCTAGCAGGAACGAAGACTTTAAAGCCCTGCTGCAGAAGAAGAGCAGCAAAACCAGCCCCGGTACCCGGCCATCTGCTGCTGAACTGCTCAAGACCACAAACCCGCTGGCTCGGAGGGTCATAACGGAGTTTGCCCCCGAGCTGGACGGTGCCAACAGCCCCAAAAGCCAGCCCTAACCTTGCGTGGTCCCTTCTGGCCGTGAAGGGCTGGAGATGGCTGCACAGGGAGTATTGCTGCGGAAGGGGTGTGCTGGATGCCCGGGTGAGTCCGTGTGTCCTGCCAGGGCTTTCCTTCTGCTTTTGTTTCTTCCTTGGAGAGCCGCCGGCTGAGAGGCAGCGTTTGGAGCCCAAGCCCCCGTGTCTCTGGCGGAGCTGGGCCCTTTCCAGGAGGGAAGAGGCCGTACCGCGGCTGGGACCATCCCCGGCTGAGCCGGCTCCCGGGACCGAAGGCACCTGCTTGGGAAGCAGAGCGGGACCGCAGCCCCCAGCGTCACTCAGCACCTGCAGCGAAGCTAGCTTGAAACTGTTTGGTCACTTCGGCATGTGGTACTTTAAATGGCTTTTCTAATGCACAGTGGTGATGATGTTTTATTCTCTTTCATTTGACGTTGTACCTTGAGTTTCCCAGGCAAAGATCCCAGGTTTGAGTTCGGCTGGATACTCGGAGATGTACTTTGGGAAGACGTAAGGGGGCCGGCTGGAATCGAGGTTGCTTTGGAAGAGCCACAAGCGGTTCCCCCTTGTCGTCCCGAGCTGCCCGGGGAGCAGGCACCCCAGTGTCCTCAGCCAGCGCGACGACCTCAAGCCAAACCCAGCCCCTCGAAAGCCCCCAAAATGCTGCATTTCAGGGCTCCTCAGCTCTCGGTCTGAACGCAAACCCCAGGGTCGCCTCTGCCGCCAGCCCCAGGGAGCCTCGCCCCACCGGCCTCCCTGCTCCCCGCCAGCCTCCCAGCGCAAGCGGGCCCTGCACTGGGCTGTCGACTTCAGGTGACGCGGCGTGCGGGCGGCCCTGCTGCCACGGGAAGGGCGGGCTGCGGCAGGCCAGCGCTGCCCGGGGAAGCCCTTCCCCAGCTCTGCCTCTTGCATCGCACAGAAGTACCCTGCGACGGCATCTCCTGCAAACATCTGCCACGCCAGCCACTGGAGTCCTAGACTGCCGCTGAGCTGCTGGCCAAACCCAGCCAGACGTGAGCCACCTCCCAGGTGACTCCTGGGGTCCCTCCAGTGTTCCCCACCGCTCCCCCGGTGCCCGCTGGCTGCAGAGGAGCTGTGCGAGGCTGAGCAGGATGCGTCCCAGCGCCATTGCCAAAGCAGGTGCTGCACCCCACGGCTGTCCAAGAGCGCTGTGGCAGTGCCACCGTCCCCCTGGCACACGCAGGTCCCCGAGCCAGCCCGACTGCGCTCCCCTGAGTGTCCCGTGCACCGGGGCGTGCTGTCGAGGTGTGCGGCGGACCCCGCGTGGCGTGTGCCCGCCATGTGGGTGCTGCCAGGAGGCGGCACGTGCCGCAGCAGCGCAGGGGGGTGCCGCACTGGCACAGCCACCTTGCCCAGACCCACCAGGCTTTGCACGTCCCTGGCTGGGGTGCCAGCCCTTGCCTGGGGCGCAACAGAAGGCACAGGGTGGGATTCCTGTCCCTCGTCCCCAGGTCTTCCCGGCTTGGCTCTGGCACAGGGCCTCAGCTGGCAGTGACAGAGGCCACGGTGAGGGGCGGCAGGGAAGCGGCAGCCGCCTGGGCCGAGGCACAGCTCAGGAGGAGGCAGGGCTGGGGGAAATGCCAGCCCCAGCTCCGGGCACCGGCACGTAGCAAGAGAGACAGGACCAGGCTGCAGCTGACAAAGAAACAGGGTGTTTAGGAAAATTTCTGCTTTATTTCTTGATCTATTTCTGCAAGCTCCAGCATGCCCCAGCGCTCCTGTGCTGGGGGGGAGAGTGATGGGGCTGGGTCCAGGCAGCGGTGGGGAGGGGAAGGCACCACGGCAGCACTACAGCTGCCCCTCTGCGGCGCTGGGGCTGGTCTGGAGGGGTCTCTGCCCCGCGGGAGCTCTGCGCACCGTCTGGGCTCCCAGGGAGCGCAGCCCTCTGCAAACCTCCCCGTCCGCACACCTGTGCTGGATCTGACCCTAAAAGAGGCTCCGCTCTCTTTGTGGTCGGTTCCCCTCCCGTTACTTGCGCATTGCTCCCTTCCCTCTCCTGGGCTTGCAGGTTTAAGCCTGTAATTAAGATCCAGGCTGAGAAACTCAGGAAAAGAAAAAAAAAAAAAAGCTCTAACAAATTTCCATGCTTCATCTCCGTCCCACGGCGCCCAGCCCTCCCGCTGCTCCTGGGCCGGCGGGGATGGGGCCCTGGGGAGGGCAAGGGAAGCTCTGGGGACGGGTACATTTTGCACATGACTGCTCAGGAAACTGGTGGTGGCGGTGGCGGTGGCCGGGGACGGCAGCCGGCAAAGCGGGCTGCGGTCGAGCACGGGGTGGGGACACCCCTGCAAAAACCCAGCACCGCTGGCAGGGAAAGCGGTCGCCCGCTACCGGATAAGAAACATCTGGGAGGCCTGGGGTGGATCCTGGCTGCTGAGCCGGGGGTCGGGCCATGGGATGGCGATCCTCATTTCCTTCGCCAGNCAGGAAACTGGTGGTGGCGGTGGCGGTGGCCGGGGACGGCAGCCGGCAAAGCGGGCTGCGGTCGAGCACGGGGTGGGGACACCCCTGCAAAAACCCAGCACCGCTGGCAGGGAAAGCGGTCGCCCGCTACCGGATAAGAAACATCTGGGAGGCCTGGGGTGGATCCTGGCTGCTGAGCCGGGGGTCGGGCCATGGGATGGAGATGCTCATTTCCTTCGCCAGGGGAATGGGCTCTTCCCGGTGGAGCCATCCAGCTCCGGGCCGCTTGCTTTCCTCTCCCTCTGGCTGCGGATGCAGAACCGTTTCTGCGGCTGCTTTGCTGTGGGAAAGCAGCTCGTGGTCCCTGGGAGAGCCCAGCCGGCGGCGGCGGCATCCCCTGGTCCCGCGCGGCGGGGGCCGGCCCGCCACGGTGTACTTCTGAACGTTGTACTTTTTAACCTCGCCAGCTTGGTAAACTGCTCCCTGCTGACGGCGGCCTCTGCGTGCTGGTTCTTGGTGCCACCGAGGGGGGCTGGAGCCCCGGGGAAGGGTGCTGGGGGGGGGACCACGGGCACCGCCCGGCACTACCCGGGTGTCTCGAGGGGACGCTGGCAGGCGCAGGGCCCAGTCAGCCCCATCCGCCCTCGCAGCGTCTGCCACGCGCTCCCGTGTCCCCAGGGGCTCTGGGCGAGCGCAGGGACGCTGCGGGGCGTCGGGGAGAGCCCGGGGTGGGTGCTGGGCATGGCGCGGGGGGGGCCAGGGATGGACTTGGGGTCGTGGGGGCAGGTGGGATGGGTGCTGGGGGCAGCCCGNCGGCCCGGCCCGGCCCGCCTGCCACGGCCCCGCTTCGCTCCCCGCCGCCAGGTCCGGCACATCCTGTGTGAGAAGCACGGCAAGGCCATGGAGGCCATGGAGAAGCTGAAATCCGGGCTGCGCTTCAGCGAGGTCGCGTCGCAGTACAGCGAGGACAAGGCCCGGCAAGGGGTGCGTGCGGGGCCCTCGGCTCGGGGGGAGCCGCGCCCGGCGCCGCTGCGCTCGGAGGCCGTGCCGCGGTGCCTTCGGAAAGCTCGTTCCAATGGCTCCGCGCGCAGCGTTCCCAGCGGCGTGGGCAAACCCTGGTCGTGCCACCCTTGACTGCTGGGCAGAGGCGCAAGCGGGTGCCGGCGGCTCGGCCGTGAACGCCTGCAGCGGAGCCCCTCGGCAGCGGAGCCCCTCGGCAGCGGGCCAGCGCTCGGGGAGGGCACAGCCCGGGCCCACCGCGGCTTCAGCCAGCGCTTGCTGAGCGGCAGCCCAGTGTGAGGAGCTTCTCCCTGTGCTGTCCCCCCTCACGGGGGTGCAGGTGCCTCCATCGCCACCACCCGCCCTCCCACTGATGGGGGCTGTTGCAGTGAGATTCCCAAAGCTTCATTAACCCTGATGGTTCCTTATTCCAGGGAGACTTGGGCTGGATGACCAGAGGCTCCATGGTGGGGCCTTTCCAGGAAGCAGCGTTCGCCTTGCCCGTGAGCAGCATGGACAAGCCGGTGTATACAGACCCTCCTGTCAAAACCAAGTTCGGGTACCACATTATCATGGTGGAGGGCAGAAAATAAAATATGAATGGCCATGACCTTGTTGACTGCTTGAATCCTGAGACCTTCCCAGGCACCTGAACCTTGGAGCGAGTCAATCCTGACCGGCAGCGTGCTTGGAGGCAGCTGGCTGTTCCTGCTGTCGTGGCAGGACGCACAGATTACAGAGGCAGAGAACAGGGCCCTGCCTAGAGAAGTAAAGCGTTCCCTGGAAAAGGTGAAATAAGAGCTTTTCACAGCTGCTGAAATCTGCCTTGTCTGGCAGGCCAGAGTCTTGCTTTTCCTGTTGCGGAGACAACGATCTGTCACCTGAATTAGGCGCTCAGGCTTTTATCTGCAAATGTAAATGATCCAGAAAGGGAAAGAGGGGTTCTCCCCATTGCCTCGGCCTTTACCCGTCCTCACCAGCGAGGATGCAGACAGCTCCTGCGCTGCTGTGTCTGCTCCAGAGCTCAGACTTGGACTGAGGGGACGGTCCCTTGGGTCACGGTGGGTAACACTACAGCTAGAGCCACGAGCTAGCGGCCACCGCCCCGGGCAGGTGCCNCGCGGCCCGGCCCGGCCCGGCCCGCCTGCCACGGCCCCGCTTCGCTCCCCGCCGCCAGGTCCGGCACATCCTGTGTGAGAAGCACGGCAAGGCCATGGAGGCCATGGAGAAGCTGAAATCCGGGCTGCGCTTCAGCGAGGTCGCGTCGCAGTACAGCGAGGACAAGGCCCGGCAAGGGGTGCGTGCGGGGCCCTCGGCTCGGGGGGAGCCGCGCCCGGCGCCGCTGCGCTCGGAGGCCGTGCCGCGGTGCCTTCGGAAAGCTCGTTCCAATGGCTCCGCGCGCAGCGTTCCCAGCGGCGTGGGCAAACCCTGGTCGTGCCACCCTTGACTGCTGGGCAGAGGCGCAAGCGGGTGCCGGCGGCTCGGCCGTGAACGCCTGCAGCGGAGCCCCTCGGCAGCGGAGCCCCTCGGCAGCGGGCCAGCGCTCGGGGAGGGCACAGCCCGGGCCCACCGCGGCTTCAGCCAGCGCTTGCTGAGCGGCAGCCCAGTGTGAGGAGCTTCTCCCTGTGCTGTCCCCCCTCACGGGGGTGCAGGTGCCTCCATCGCCACCACCCGCCCTCCCACTGATGGGGGCTGTTGCAGTGAGATTCCCAAAGCTTCATTAACCCTGATGGTTCCTTCTTCCAGGGAGACTTGGGCTGGATGACCAGAGGCTCCATGGTGGGGCCTTTCCAGGAAGCAGCGTTCGCCTTGCCCGTGAGCAGCATGGACAAGCCGGTGTATACAGACCCTCCCGTCAAAACCAAGTTCGGGTACCACATTATCATGGTGGAGGGCAGAAAATAAAATATGAATGGCCATGACCTTGTTGACTGCTTGAATCCTGAGACCTTCCCAGGCACCTGAACCTTGGAGCGAGTCAATCCTGACCGGCAGCGTGCTTGGAGGCAGCTGGCTGTTCCTGCTGTCGTGGCAGGACGCACAGATTACAGAGGCAGAGAACAGGGCCCTGCCTAGAGAAGTAAAGCGTTCCCTGGAAAAGGTGAAATAAGAGCTTTTCACAGCTGCTGAAATCTGCCTTGTCTGGCAGGCCAGAGTCTTGCTTTTCCTGTTGCGGAGACAACGATCTGTCACCTGAATTAGGCGCTCAGGCTTTTATCTGCAAATGTAAATGATCCAGAAAGGGAAAGAGGGGTTCTCCCCATTGCCTCGGCCTTTACCCGTCCTCACCAGCGAGGATGCAGACAGCTCCTGCGCTGCTGTGTCTGCTCCAGAGCTCAGACTTGGACTGAGGGGACGGTCCCTTGGGTCACGGTGGGTAACACTACAGCTAGAGCCACGAGCTAGCGGCCACCGCCCCGGGCAGGTGCCGTGCTCCTGCGGTTGCGCTCGTGCGATTGCGCAGCAGAGGCGTGTGTCGGGACAGGGCTGGAGGCAGCCTGGCTGAGCAGTGGCGGGGAAGGGGACTTGGGGGAAGGAGTCCTGAATGCAAAGGTACCCAGACCTAAAGCTACATCTTTCTTAGCCACTCAAAGGCGGGTAAGAAATTGCTTGACTTGGCTTGAGTGAAAGAAAAGCTGCTAAACCCTTGCTTGTTCGTGCAGTACGCGTCTCGAGCCTAGCAGGCTGCGCCTCATCCTTCTGGTGCAGCCACTTGAAGGACAGAGCAATTGATGCAAATGAGACAGCGCAGTATGTCTCCTACCTCTTGGCTCTCGGCAGTAAACAGCCCAGTGCAGCGATGCCCGTCCTGCTGAAAGACAGCGCTCAGACTGCGCGCACCTCTGGGCTCGGGCTTTGTTTGCAGGCGAGCGTGGTGCTGTGTCAGAGGGCTCAGAAAACATCAAAGAGAGCGAAAGGCCGTTCCCAAGACCATAGGCAAGGAAGAGGTGAGACCAAAACCAGGGCAGGTCTTTCTCCACCCTCCCTTTTTGGGGTTTTTGTTTTGTTAAGAGAGTGGAAAGCTCAGAGAGGCCAACAAATGATTGCAAAGCTCCAGTTCATTAATATTTTGTTACGCAAGGCAGACAGGCCTTTCTACGGTACAAGAGCAGATGTGGCCTCATTTAAGGAACGCTCTATTAATAAACTACTTGTTTCCAGGCTACCAGAGCTTTGTTCTACCTATTAGCAAAAGCACATTGGCACATCTCCTGTACCACGGGGATCGTTGCTTGTGTTTGTCACATCTCCTAGTTACAAAGGATTCAAATTCAGCAGACCCAGCCCCTCCCCAAAAACTGCAAAACTCAGCAAGGTGTGAAAGTATCCCTTGCACTGTAATACAGAAGGCAAAGTTGCTAGGCACTGAACACGCACACAGTGGGAAGAAGCATCAAAATTCCCTGCTGCGTTGCTACAAGGGAAGACCATGCAGAGGGCAGGCATAGTGACGAGTGAGCCCTGGGCAGGTTTATCTCAGTGTCACAGAGCAGAGCATTGCTGAATGCCAGAACAAGGCTCTTCTGAGTTTAAGCTCGCATGGTTCTGAGCTAGGACCCCCCCTTTCATTGTGCCTGCACCACCAGAGAGTGGATATTTAATCTACCACAGCCAAGCTATACGTGGGAATAGGGTTAGAGGACTGCCTGACCAGAGGCGAAGGAGCTCAAAGCTTTAGAACCAGTATTTGCCCCTCCTGCTGCCCTTGTGCAAGAGCAGGCTTCGGCTGTACTGCCCAGAGGGAGGAAATAAAGATGATGGGGGGGGGCGGGGTTGGCAGGCAAGGCCAGGCTAGAGACTTCTTTGAAGTCATCAACTCCTCCAGCAGTACTAAAAGGTTTGAGGTGTTCAGCGCCTTGCAGCAGTCAGTATCTGTTCCAGGCCGCCTGCAGCAACTGCAGCCTGGCAGGGATTCGAGGAGAAGGGTTGCTGCAGTACCACACTGGGCATTAGACCTGGCACTGGGCAGATGGTGTGCTGGCCTCCATTGCTTGGAGGATTTATAACAGCAACCAACTTTCCCCACCCCAGCCCCCCTTCCTCCACAGCAAATTCATTCTCAGACCACCTTAAAACCAGGTTGCAGTAGCTCTGTTCTCTCCTTTGCACCAGCACCCAGCTCACCCAAATGGTAGGTGACGTTCGGGCAGACGTTCGGGCTTATGTCAAGGCAAGGAGGGAGGAACTAGAGCAGCTTGAGCTCAGACTGCACACTACTGCCACGACTCCCCACCCTCAGCGTCCTCGCAGGAGAGAGGCAGTGGGAGAATCTGAAGGGCAGAAAGGTGAAGTCGGGGCTGCAAGCTTGGAGAGGGGCTTAGACATGAGGAAAACATTTTTTATTAAATAATCAGACAGGAGCATGAACTGTTTTCATCTCTGTGAACCAAGTCCATGGTGAAGTCCCTTCCCCAGCACCCAGCTCCTAACTGCTGGATCCTTGGAGTGTTTCCTCACGCAGGAGGAGATGCTGAATTAATTCAGTCACCATGAAAGAAGCGTATATTGCAGCCATCAGTCTTAAGTTAGTTTGGAAGTCACAGTGATGTACTTCAGACAAACATTTAATGAGAAAAAGTAAGACTGCAGGTAGTAAAGGTACACATATTTCATTTCTGGGCTAGCTGTCTGTACAAGTTTAAAGTCATAAGCATAACTTCAGGATCACCACTTTTTATGTCAAGAGCCTGCAGGAAACAGTTCAGTGCCTCCTGTAGTTTTCCATCATCCTTAAGTTTCCTCCCACTGTCTACCAAGGCATCATAATTGTCTACGGTGGGAGAGGAACTCTGACCAACCTCTTTTTCGGAGACGCCTTCCTGGGTGAAGTAGTCTATCTGCTCGCCCGACTGAAGCTCGGCATCACCCGTGGACTCCTCCTGAGATGACTCTGTCTCATCTGCTTCAGACTGCTCAGAGGGCGTACTGCCTAGGTGGGAGGGTTCCTCAGCTGTATCGAGCGTTTCTCCAGCGGGTTCTTCTTCAGGCTCAGCAGACTCCCCACTACACTCTTCAGCTTCTTCCTCCACGAGGTCATCTTGCTCCTCGCCACTGTCATCATCGTCTTCTTCATCAGTGGTTCCCATGATTTCTCCAATATCCTCAACCTCATCCGCCACCTTGTTGATTAGAGATCGCCTGGAAGCAGTAGACCTGTTACCGCTGTTTGTCAGTCGGGGAGAAAAGATGGCTTTCGCTGTACTTCTGTCACATTTGGGCGTGGACGCAGTCATTCCTTCCCGAAATTGATGCAGAGGGCTGTTCAGGGGGGAGGGCCTTTTTTCAGACTGGTTTTCCTCCAAGATCATAATGGAATGGTCCTCATCCTCACTGTCCGAAACAATTC
Source organism: Steatornis caripensis (assembly GCA_013398225.1). Lineage (NCBI taxonomy): Eukaryota > Metazoa > Chordata > Aves > Caprimulgiformes > Steatornithidae > Steatornis > Steatornis caripensis. Next base: position 57,650 of record VZSC01013329.1, on the reverse strand, counting down.
TTTTTAAGCATTTCTTTCTACCAAAAGCAAAGACACTGCTGCTTTCCCCTGATGCTTCGCTCCCTCGCAGGGAGTCATTTGGCTCTTCTTCAGCTGGGCGACAGGGTTTTCCACAGTTACCGTTCTCACTTAGCCAAGTTTTTGTTGGAGATTTACAAAAGCTTTCTGCTTTTAGTTGGAAGCCCTCCTTTCCTGGGTGCTCCAGTGATCCTTCCCTGTTTGAGGCATCTTGCCATCCATCTTCAGACTCTTCCAAGACCAGATTGAAGTCAGCTTGATCCTGGAGGGAAGGCACAGACATATCCTCCAAGCTGGCCTCCAGCACATGAGACTTCTGGAGCCCAGCATGGATTTCTGGTGTAAAGTTTGATAAACTTGGTGCTGCAGCAGCCGAAGCTAGCTCAGGAACGTCATTCCCGTCTGCCCCCAAGGCAGTATGGTGGTCAAGTACCTGATCGGACATTTCTGCATCTCCTAACCTTTCGGGATCATCAGCCGTACCGGGCTCATTAGAGGAGTGCTGACGATGCCTAGACAGGCCACTCCCCGCCTCAGTCGAGCCATCTGAATTTACAAGGGAACACCGTTTCTGTTCAAGACCCTGACTCTCTTTGCCAAGTGGACCGAGTCCAGGTGATGAAGGTATAATGCTCGATTCAAGATTTCGCTCAGATTCTTGCATATTGGATTGTGTCGCTGTCCTGCTGGCATTAAGCAGCTCTGTGTCCATACCAGACACATCTTGTGCCAGTTTCTCTTCATCCAAGTCATCGATAGTCAGACTTGTCATTCTGGAGCTGACGTTAAGAACCTGGACCTCCCTGTCCTCTGTAAGATCAATAACATTGTTATTTTCACGTCTGTCAGCTACTGGTGGTGAAACAAAGCGATTCATGTTGTTCGACCCTGGAGACAACCTCTTTGGCTGGGAAACCACTTCTGGTGGTCTTGGCCGCATCTCTTCACAGGCATTTCTGATCTCCTCCATCCTGTGGTCTCTAAGCTGAGACTCTAACTGAACTAGCTCATGGGCTTTCTGTACCCTCCGTTGAATGTACTGATGGGCTTCTTCACTCTCAACCTGCTCCTCTTGAGCTATTTCCCTTGTATATATCAAGTCATGATCAGAAATGCCAAACATTTCCAGAGAGTGCAAGTAAGCAATATGCTCATCCAGCTGCAGGTCAGTCTTCCTTTGCGGGGCGTGCAAAGACTGCAGCTGGATCTGAGTTGCGGATGTTCGAGTGTCTTCTAATGTGAAGAGCTCCCTTAGTTCCTGTTTGGAGAAATACCTGAACGGGTTCTTTTTGTCACCGGTAGTCTGTCTTATCAATGAATCCTTAAACACTTGTCGCCTGTATATCTTCTCTTCCACTGTACCGCAGGTAATCAGCCTATAAATTACTACGTTCTCTTTTTGCCCGATCCTATAAGCTCTGTCTACAGCCTGAGCGTCTGTAGCTGGATTCCAGCTGGGATCAAAGATCACCACTCGGCTGGCTGCTGTTAAGGTTATACCAACACCACCAACTTGCGTAGTGAGCAGGAAGACAGAGTAGTCCCTGTTATTCTGAAAGGCGCTAATGCGCTTCTCCCGTTCCGTTAGGTGGGTCACCGTTCCGTCAATACGCATGATCTTGAACTGCCTGCGAGACAAGATGTGCTCTATGATATCCAGCATCTTCCTCGACTGCGAGAATACCAGGGTTCGGTGTCCCTCTTCTCGCAGTCTTTCTAGAAGGCCTACAAGGAACAGCATTTTCCCAGACTCCTGAATCAGCGTCTCGTCAGACAAGTGATCTATTTTATTAGCGCCTGAAAACATACCCGCTTCACTCCTGTCATCCTGCTCCGAGTACTCCTGTTCTTCCAAGCCCAGCTGGATACAGGCTCTTGCAGACAGAAGCCTGGGGTGGTCGCACAGCTTCTTCAAGACAGTCAGCTCAGCCAAAGGCGACCGGGTTGTCATCAGCACTTCTTTCACGTGATCCAGGGAGAGAAAGTTCCTGTAGATTTCTTCCTGCACTGGTGCCAAGTACACCCACACAACAAAGTCATTTTTCCGAGTGAGAGATGGCATGACAGGAGCACTATTGTCACTTGGCTCCTCGGGAAGAGGAGCGTCTGGTTTGTCAGCACAATTGTTTTTGATATCTTCTTTGGTTCTTCTGAGGAAATACGGCTTTATAAGTGTCATTAGATTCTCGGATATCTTTAGCCCCAGTGCTTTCTCGCCGAGAGTTGCATCCTTCTCTCTTGCCCTAGTAATCGGATTCTCATACTCCATTCGAAACGTTTTGGCCGTTCCTAAGAGAGAGCCTTGGCACGCAAAGTCAAACAAGGACCACATCTCCCGCAGGTTGTTCTGCACTGGGGTGCCCGTGAGGAGGAGGCGATGCTTTGCAGGAATCGCATACACACACTTGGTCGTTTTGTTAGACGGGCACTTGATTTTATGCGCTTCGTCGAGAATGACATAGTCCCAGACAAACTCCTGCTCGTGGCTGCTGGAAAGCTGCTTCCAGTTGTTAATGAGCATTTGGTAGCTCGTGACAACGATACCGTTCTTCCTCTGGACCCTCTCAAGGTTCCTGGTGCGCTCCATCTTGCTGGCGCCGTGGAACTCCTTGACGCGCAGGCCGGGGGTCCAGCGAGCAAACTCAGCCAGCCAGCTGCTGACCAGGGTGGTGGGCATGATGAGCAGGACGTGCCGGATGAGCTCGCCGTCGAACATGCCCGAGAGGAAGGCGATGACCTGGATGGTCTTGCCCAGGCCCATGTCGTCCGCCAGAATGCCGCCAGGCCTGCCCTGCCGGTGCAGGCCATACAGGAAGGCAACACCTTCCCGCTGGTGCTGGAAGAGCTTGCTGTGCATCTCCCCGTAGAGCAGCAGGCCACTGCCGCACACGTCCACGAAGCCTTCGTCCTCCTCCTCCTCCTCCTGCTCCGCCGCCGCTGCCAGCGCCTCCTCCACCCGCTGCATGCGACCCTGGAGCTTCTCACTGGGGCGGATGGCGGCCGCCAGCCGGAACAGCCGCAGCGCCTCCTCCAGCTCCCCGCCGCCCGCCGCTGCCTTGGCGCTGCTCACCAGCCTGCGGGAGGCACCGTGGGCACCGACCGCGCTGGGACCGCCCTGCCCAGCCTGCCCCTTCACCCACCCCGCTCCCTGGGGCCAGCGCCACCAGCACCAGCACCAGC
>VZSC01013329.1:27592-53834 GCA_013398225.1 Steatornis caripensis | reverse complement strand
CGGGCGCTGCCGCCGCGGGGGCGCGGGCCGTGCGGGGCGCCTTGCCCGGGAGCGGCTCCTTTCTCTTGCGGGGCCCGCGCGGCCGAGCCCCTGCTGCTGCACCGGCCTGGGCACGCCCGAGGGCCTGTGAGCCGTACCCCGCGCCGGGGGCGGGGGCGCGGGGCTGAGGGTGCGCTGCGCCCCTGCTCCCCCGGGCCCTCCGAGGGGCCGAGCCCGCCCGGCGGCGGCGGAGTTGGTGCCCGCTTTCTCGCCGCGTCCTCTACGGCTCCGCGCTGGTTTTCCCTTTCTCTTCGGCTGTCGCAATAGTACGGCAGTAAAAATCAACCGCTGCCTTTCTCCGTAAACACAGCTCTCGTGGCTCTGTTAACGCGTGTCTGTACGTGAGCAGGAAGCTGTCTCTGTGTCCTTACAAGCCTTTTTTCCGTCTCCAGGATAGTTATCCGTTCACAGGAGAAAGAAAGCTGTGATCCGGACTATATTCCCATCAACAGCCGCTTTAAATGCGTACAAGGTACTGACCCCTGGAGTGGGCTCTCTCGCGGTGGCAGGAATCCGCTGCTGGTTATCGGCAAAACCCGAATTTAGTGGCGTTTCTTCACCTGCCTCCTGAGCGACCATATAGATTGAATGCTTCCCCGTGAAAATAAAGCACGCTGTTTGTGGAATCCTGCTCTTCCTCATGCGAGCGGGCGGTCTTTCCGTGTCAGCGCACAGTTGTGAGGAACTTGGCTGGTTCAGATGAGTGGTGGGCTCGGCGTCGTAGAGAGGCGGCGTGTTCAGCGCTTGCGTGCAGTGGCTGAAATGTGGTGTCTGCTCGTGTCTGTCAGTCTGTCTTCTCCATAATGGCAAGGGTTGGGAGCTTTAATCTGATTCCTGCATGTTCAGATCAAAACTTCTGTAAGGTCCGGCAAGCGGTCAGGCCCAAGCAGCCACCCATGGAATGGGAAGGAGCTCTAGGCGTTGTCTTGGAGAGCTCAAATAGCAGTGCATGTCCCTGGGGCACATGCTTGTTCAGGAGTAAAAGCACCTTTTCCTGGGTTAGCTTATACCCTCCTGTGTGGTTCTTCCCGTCGTTTTGCTCTGTGGACAAGCTCTGAAGTTCGTTGTCAGGTTGGTCTTTCCCAAAGTAGCTATGCTGACATGCAACAAACATCCGGGTGTGCGAGAACTCGGAATATCAGGAGTCTCCCCTGTGACGCTTTGACTGTGGGACACGACTGTCCAGATGTGACCATTCTTTCTGCCAGCGCCATTATTGATAGTACAGATGTAAATTAAAGGTGTTTGTTCCTTTGTTAGGACTCCTTTGTGGCTAGTAGCAGGCAGCATGCTTTTTCTGAGTACTCAATTACTGCAGCGTTCAGTGTGAACTCTCTTGATCCCGTTTCTCTCTTTTCCAGAGGCAGAAGAAACTCTACTGATTGACATAGCTACAAACAGTAAGTTTTATAACTGCAGTCGTGCGGCTAAAGCTCCTTTCAGGAAGCAGCTGCCCATTGGGCACTGACGCACGCGTATTTTACCTACCACCTCATAATCTTCCCCCGTACTTTGTGCTTGCCTTTCGACCAAGCAGGGATTGCATTTCCTCCAACGTTGTTGTCTGGCTCTTTTAGACAGTTGTCGTGACAGACAGGGTCTTAAGTGCCCAGGTTGAAGTATTGGTAACTGGTCAAACTTTAACATCTTAAATCTTTTCTCAAGTTGCACACTGAGCCATTCTCGTCTCCCTTGCGTTTCTGTGACCCGTACGTGAGCCTAGATTGCTGTCTGTCTTTTTCGGTGCTGACAACGCTCCGTCTAGTCACCAGTTCTGCTTTCCCTTTCAAGAATTTTTTCTTACTACTTTTAGAGCTCTTCTCTGTGAGATCGCAGTAGTGAGAAGTATTCCTAAAACCAGGAAAACATGACTGGTGATACCCCAAGGCGGGGTGGGGGTATCTCAGAAGCATGGGGAAGCTAGCTTAGGTGCAGATTTCCGTTGGAAACGATAGCTGGAAGTTGGCCTTCATTGATGAGCTCAGAGGATACCTAGAAAGCATGGTCACTCTCAGGGCATAATACATGTGAACCGGCCCCGACTGACGCTGTGAGTCTGTGTTTATGCCTGAAGCAGGCTGTAAGGTACGGATACAAGGTGACGAGACAGCGGAGCGGCTCTTTGAAATCCCTGATGAGGAGCGTTGCTTAGGATTCCTTTCAGAAGTGCAGAGCATACAGGAAGGTAAGCAGAGCTGTAGGTGTGGTTGTGAAATCCTCTGACTGCCAGCAGTTTCTGACATGGCTGGGTTTTTTGTTTTGTTTTGTTTTGGTTTTTTTTCCTTAGGCCACCTGAAAGCTTCTCTTCCTGAACCCAAGGACTCAGCTGGCTGGCATCAGGTGGAGAAGAACCTCCCTCGTCTATCGCAGGCCTCTCCTTCGGGTACTCAACTGACTGTCGCCTTTGTGCGCTCTGTGGTCTGTACAGTAATGGGGCGCTCGGGCAGGGAGGTGTGTCTGACCCTGCGCTCGGCAGTCTGCCCTCTGCCCCACTTGCTCCCTTCATGTCACCCTGCACAAAATAAGGCATCTTGATCCTTGGGTTCCCTTGCCCTGGACCATTCATCCCTTCTTGAGAGCTGTCTTCTGCCTAGTGCCTTGGTTTGTGTATGTTAAGCTCCCTCCTGCCTTCACTTGTGGTTAGTACCCCTTTCTCTTGTTCCCCGAGTCGTCAGGTTTGATATATTGCTATTCTATTTTGCTTTTTCACTTTCTGTGGAGTTGTATTTTTTTTTCCTTCTTGATCTCAGGTGTTTTGAATTGTTTCTCAGGGTATTGTGCTTGGTTTTTTAATTTTAGGAGCTCTGGGATTTGAGGATGACTTCAACACTCTAAGCCTAGAAGATGAAAGAAACATGCAAAACCACCAAACAGGATCTCGCCGGGAACCCCCACCTCCTCCCGTGCCTCAGAATAGGCAGTAAGTAACGTGATGAATCTGTTCCCTTTTTTCCTTCTCTTCCTAGACAGCAGAACCAGTTTTAATTCTGCTCTTGCTTCCTTCCTAGGTTTCACCGAGAGAGAGAAGGTACATCACGAGACCAGCCAAAAGTGACCAACACTATGCGCAAAATGTTTTTGCCCAGCACCCAGTCTGGACAAAGAGAGGGCCTCATCAAACACGTGCTTGCCAAGAGAGAGAAGGCCTACGTCAACCTTCACAACTTCAGGTTAGAGCCGTGGCCGAGGAGCACTGGGCATAGAGACAAAGCTGTTCGGTCCCTTCCGTGAGCTCAAATCTAGCCCAGGTTTGAAGTCTGACAACTGCTGATGTGTGGCCAGCTTGGGCGGCTAAATGAGGATCGGTGCAGGCTAAAAGTGCCTGCAGTGCAGCTTCTCCTTTTGCGTCTTTTCCCCTGTATGTGTCAGATCCCTTGACCCCCCGGTGAGACTGAAGCAGTTGGGCAGAAGGAGGACAGAGGCAGCCGTCCCACCGCACTGTCTTGGTGCTGCCCCACATGACATGACGCTAAAAAAGCCAGGCGTTTGCTGGCCCCGGTGAAGCGTCTTTAGTTTTGTAGCATTCTGCAAAATCCCTGGGATGAGTGTCACTGAAAATGAGCCCAGCCTAGAAGAATTTTCAGTTGCCCTGTGACTGGCATGGCCCTGCGCATGGACAGCTCGCCTTTGTGTCTGCTCCCAGCCTGAATGCTGCTGCGTGTGCCCTGGAGAGACTGGGCTGATGCGGTTGTTACTGTGTTTTCTAGCAGGTCAGCTGCTTTTTTGTTGTAGATTTTTCGTGGGAACGTGGAATGTGAACGGGCAGTCTCCAGACAGTACCTTGGAACCCTGGCTGGTGTGCGACACGGAGCCTCCAGACTTCTATTGCATCGGGTGGGTACCAATGGCCTCGTTTGCTTAGGGTGCTGGGTTTCTCGTTGCGCTTGCCTGGATACTGATGGGCTGTATTTGGTTTAAGTTCCTGTCACATTCTCAGAAGTTCCACAAAGCTGAGCTATGTCTCAGAAGAGCTTTCTGAGGAGAAAGAACCGTTTGGGCGAGGAGGAGTATCGGGTTAGGTGAGGCTGGCACAACATAACAAAATAGATTTCCCTTGAAGCATCCACAGAGCTCTCTGGTTGCTCTCCGCCTAAAGGAATGCGTCTCAGAGAGGCATTTGCTGGCGTGTATTGCAGTAGGGTCTCGGAGGCCCTATAGTGAAATTCTGCTGCTCTGTGTAGCAGGTGGGAATAAGGAGCTTCTCTTCCAAGGAGAGGTGTTGCTAGAGGTTTCACATTGGACCTTCCTGTGGGTGATCTGTAGGAGAGGTGGGATGCTAAGCTGGCTTGGTTCTTTAGGTTCCAGGAGCTGGACCTCAGCACAGAGGCTTTTTTCTACTTTGATTCTGCAAAGGAGCAAGAATGGCTGGCTGCTGTGGAGAAGTCCCTGCACCCTCAGGCTAAGTATAAGAAAGTGAGTCCTGTTCAGTGTTGTGGGGTCTTGTCATAGAGTTGGTGTGAAGGAAAAGAGAAAGGGGCTTCCCCTTCCCTCACCTGGCCCCAAGAGCTGTGACTGGAGGAACCGAGGATGTGCACTTGGCACGTGTGTAGCTGTGCGTGCGTCAAGTCTGCCAAATTAAACTTGGAGAGTCTGTTTCTGCCCCACAGCTGAAGGGGGATATTCTACTTTGAAGTAGAAATTTATGGAGATAGGGGTCAAAATAACTTTATAAAATACGAGGTAGGTGTCAGGGAAGTAGTACGCTCGATAGAATCATAGCAGCGGGTTCAAATTCTTTGTCTGTGTTACCCTCTCACCCTTGTACTGTAGAAGCAAGATGTGTCTTGAGCTGGTAAATTAAATGAATAGCTTGTCCTCGAAGGAATGGGATAATTCATGAGGCGAAATCTTCCAGAGACTGCTGCCTTGGGACAGAATTGCTTCAGCAGTGGCAGCAGGACTTTATTCTGGCTGGTTTAGAGTAAGCCGTTGTTTTTTATCTCTGCTGTAGCAAACCTTTCTGCTGTAAGTACCAGCCCTAAATACGTTAACTAGTTTCCCCTTCCTCCTTAGCCCGTGTGTTTGCTGTCACACCCCTGTGCTGCTTGCTTTGAGTTGAGCTCAGTGGCATGTGTTACAGGTCATGACAGCAGGAAAACAGAGCACCTTGCTGAAGTGAGGTTCATCGAGTGGGAGCTGGGGGCCGCGACCTGAACTGCGGAAAGTCTCCTGTTCCGGTCCCTTTGCTTTACTTGAGTTTTAGGTGAAATTCTCCCACCCTCGTGAAAGGGGTGGAACAGGATATGGCTGCAGGCAGGGGGAAGTGACTGAAACCGTAGATGAGGCTTGCGGTTGCATGCAAATTCCACTCCTGCAGAGCTGACTGAGTGCTTGGGCTCTTCCAGTTGAATTCTTTGATTGCAGCTCCTTCCCTCACTACATAGATTTAATCCCAGCACATCTTGATGTTTTTATGCTCTAAAGTGAGCGTGTAGACTGTGCTCAACGAGATTAGGCCTTGTCACTGGCTTTTGGAGTTGGGACCCCACTGTTTTGAAGGTACAGGGTGGTCACGGACTGGGAAGCGCTTCGGCTTAGCACGTGCAAAAGAATCCGTGGCGGACCTGAGGTCCCTGCTGGGACAGTGCGCGTCAGCACGATGTTAACGCCTGTGGGTTGAGCCCTGCAGTAGAGGAGAACCTCTTAGCTCCAGAACTCCAGAAAGAGACTCTTTGCATTAGAGAACAAGTGTTTTCTGAAAAGCAAACAGTTTGTACAGCTCAGAGATGGCTGCCTTTTGATACCTCGTGTGTTGGGCACGTTAGCCTCGGGACGTAAGAACTCTTCTGCCGTTCCCCTCTGGCGCGTGTCACTGGCTCCGCTGTAGTTCTGAGTAAGCAGAGGTGAGCACCGGCTCCCAGCGGGGCCCGCAGCCCTCAGTGACGTGCCGAACTAGAGGGCTCGGTATCTTCCTCTGGTTGTTTTGCTGATCAGAGCACAACTCTGTGTGAAGGGCTGAGACTTCACGAACAGATTGGCTACGTGTTTCAGTTTCTGTTACCTCGCAAGACAGCCCTGTTTCTAGGGAGGCACCAGAGTGGGGAATGTAGTGAGCTCAGCACGGCTGATGGCTATTGGGGGATGACAGGTTGTCCTCCAGAACCTTGCTTTGGGACAGGGGGTCCTTTGGGTGGTGTTGCAAGCAGGGATTGAGTGCAAAACACGATGAGGGCCAGGGAGAACCAGAGAAGCAGAGCATCAGATGGAGCGGGCAAACCAGAACTGCATTTCCAGTGCCTTTGTGGGAACTCAGGATCCCTTTTATTTCTGCAGGTGCAAATGGTCCGTCTAGTGGGGATGATGTTGCTCATATTTGCTAAGAAGGATCAGCTGAGCAATATCAGAGAGATCATGGCGGAGTCTGTGGGCACGGGAATCATGGGAAAGATGGTGAGTCACCGAGGCCAGTTTGTTGCTTCCGTGTATCCATGCAAGAAACGGCACAGTCTGGTTTTGTTCACCTGTCTGTGCCGTGCCCGTCTCCTCCCCGCTGCCACACCCGCTCCCTTCTCTAACGACCGCTGATACCTGCTCTCCCCAGGGCAACAAGGGCGGCGTGGCGGTGAGGTTCGTGTTCCACAATACGACCTTCTGCATTGTCAATTCCCACCTCGCTGCTCACGTGGAGGACTTCGAGCGGCGAAATCAGGATTATAAGGATATCTGTGCTCGGATGAGTTTTGTAACCCCCGATGATAGTCTACCTCAGCTCAACATCATGAAACACGAGTAAGTTTGCTTTGCTGTTTTCCCTTCTGAAGCGGTGTTGAATAATCCAAGTTAAGTCAGAATCACAGCAGCAGGAGATTTCGTGCAGATAAATTTTTCTGGCTTAATAACATAACTGAAAACGCCAAGGCCTCTGGTGTGTAGAGCTCCCGCAGTCAAACTATGCGGTCACCTTCTCGCTGCGGTGACTTGCGCGACCTGTCTCTAACAGCCTTTTCCTTGCATGTCGTGAGTGATACTTCCATTTCAGCGGGCACCGCTCCTGAGAATGAGGATTTCCTTGAAGAAACTGAGGGGGTTTTTGTGATGGGAAATGGGATTATGAGTTGGGGAAGAAAAGGAATAGCAGGAGAGGCAGAGGCTGTGCTGTTTAGGCTTTTCTGAGTAACAAGTGCTTACGTTTGCTGTTTCAGTTTCTTTTTAAATGAATTGGATGATGCGCAGACAATACTTCATTTTTTTAAAAATTATTATTATTTTTGATGAGGTGACAGTGATGCTGAATAATCCAAATCAAACTCAAATGTGTGTACAACAAAGCACATAAATTAAGTTTTCTTAAACCTGATACAAATGATTAATACTTCTGTAGTTAATATTTAAACCATTTAAAAACGGAAAATAAAATGTAGAGTGGACTAGCACAGAAAAAACTTCAAATATTAGATTATCCTTGATAATCCACTAATGGAAATGTTGAGGTTTGACTGTAAACAGGAAGAGCTTTGATACGAGAGAGGTCTTTAGATTTTAATCTTTAAAGGAAACCTTTATGGAGTAAAGAGTGAATACCACAAGTGTTTCTTTAGCTGCTGCTACCGAGAAGGCTGTAGGGGTGTTTGAAGGCCCAGATGGGAGCAGGGTAAGAGCAGGTGCTGCCGAGGGGTGGCTGATGGGTGAGGCAGGACAATAACATTCTGGAGGTCATAAACTCAGCAGGAACCTAACTCTGCTTTTGCCAGTTCTGCATCAGTCAGGCTTTGCTAGGTGGGTGGTACAGTAGTCGCCTGATGTGGTTGAAAGAAAGGCAGCGGAAAACCAACTGGTAAAACCACGGTATCACACGGGGTACGAGTGCGCAGATACGTGCGCATCAGCCTGCCTGACCGGTTGACAGGCTCTGCTTAACGAGCTCTGTCATTGCCCTCTTCTGTACGCAAGAAGAGCCTGAATACTAGATGGGTTCTGTGTAGCCTGAGAGGTTACGAAGCTTGGAGAGAACACTTGTTTCACTTTGTTAGAGAGTTGTTGGTGTTCTCAGGCTTTTATCAGACTGAAGCAAACCCAGGTATCTCCCATTAAACTAGGTCTTCAATCCCACATGGGATTCCCAAGGAGGTGGACTTAGCACTGCAGTATCCGCTGCCGCTAGAAAGTCCCCGTGTCAGACTCAATCTTTCACGTCTCCTTTTGTCTTCCATGTGTCTCAATCTTAATCACCAGTAACCAGCCATCTGTTCTCCTACGCTCCTTTTCCCTGTGTGGTCTGCAATACTAACTTCCAGCTCTTCTTCTCCGTGTTTGTCTTTGTTTTCAGTGTTGTCATCTGGCTGGGAGACTTGAACTACAGGCTTTGTCTCCCTGATGCCAGTGAGGTCAAAAGTCTTATCAGTAAGAATGAGCTTCAGAAATTGCTGACGTACGACCAGGTCAGTGACTCCGCTTACATTTGCTCCGTACTTGTGAGGTCGTCTTGGTTTAAGATGTGCCTGTGCTTGGGAGGAGGCGGCAGACACTCTGCGATACGGGTCTGTAGACACAGACGCCAGACCCTGGACAGAGCTCTGGGTGTCCTGGTGACATCAACCCCCGAAACAAAAATGGGCTGTACATTATACCGGGGTTAACTGCATTACTGTGGAAGTGTCTTTGCATCTCGTTGGAAGAGTTCTCTCTTACGTACAAACTAGAAGCTGGAACACAGGAATCTGTAACAGCAACAAAAGCTGCTGTAATCAGTGTTCTGGAAGAGGTATTGATTTGGAGACCAGCGCTTGTAGCCGAGGCTCTCTGCTCAGCCAGTTTGACCTAAATTCTGTGCTGTGGTCTTCCCCGCTCAGCATTTCCTTGCAGCACACTGAAAACCGAGACAGCACCAGATGTGCCTTTAAGACGAAGGATTGTACCTCCTGTGAGACAGGAACAGAAATATTGTAAGATCATCTCTGACACACAATTTAACAGTAAATCTGATCGATTCTGTTCTGTAGCTCACTTCTGTACTGCGGAGCTCCGTGCAGAAAACAACTGTAGCTTAGATTTTTGTGAGGAAAACAACTAGGAAATTTTTTTAGAAGAGTAAATGAGAAAAGGAAGGGAGAGTCAGATTGTCAGCCAAGCGCGCTCCTGGAGGCTTTTGCTAAAATGATTGGCAGTAAAATATTAATGATGGTGATGCTTAAGCCTGAAAACTAATAAAGGCATTTAGCACGAGTGGAGCAATTAATGTTTCCCTTAGCTGTTGTTCTATGCTGCCTGCATGGTCTGGTGAGCAGCGCTGTGGCAGTCTGTGTTCGGTGTGTTTAGAAAGCATTCCACTGACGTGTGGAATTTTTACCTTCGTTAAAGGTATAAGGTGTGAGGCAGCTTGGGGGATGTCTGGTGAATCCCATGGCGACGGGTTGCAATTGCTCTGCCTGTAGATCTGCTCGCTGACGCTCTGCTGGGTGGGGGGGGAGGTGTTTGGGGTGGTTTGGTGGTTTTGCTTGTTGCTTTTTGGTTTTAAAATTGTTCTATTTCTGCTTTAGCTGAATATTCAGCGCACTCAGAAGAAAGCGTTTGCAGATTTCACCGAGGGAGAGATTAAATTTATCCCCACATATAAATATGACTCTAAAACAGATCGCTGGGACTCCAGGTAAATCGGCTGCCACTGGACATACTTACCTATGACATAAAAAGTGTTTTCTCACAAAACTTGATTTCGTGCTTCCTAGAGCTGGAAATACCTCTCCGTGTTATAGTGCAGCTGGAGTGCACAGACAAGTTTGTAGTCTTTTGTTTCCCCTACTTCCTGAAATAAGCAGACCCTGTATATGTTGACCAGGCACGTGCCTTAAGCCTTGGTTGCTGCTGATTCCAACAGATGAAGGAGTGTAAAGCGCAAACTCACGGGTAGCCCTGGACTGGAGTGGTTTTTCTGCTACCACGGACAGACAAACGGTGTAAAAGGAATTGAAGAGATGAGAAAACACTCTCTCTGAGTCATCCTGTCCCCTGACTTGCACACCCGCAGGGGTGGCTACGCTGCGAGAGCAGCACTGGTTCCTGCTTGCTGCTCTCTCCTTGAGCCTCCCACAGACACTTACGCGTCTGCTCCAGAAGCTTGCTCTAAATGGAGAGACTCCCAAGAAGGAGTTTCAAACCTTATAGTGATTGGATTTTACTCTGCCTGTGTTTATGAATCAGCACAGTAGTTAATCTGGAGAAGGATAACCCGGGATTCAGACTTCATGGCAGAATAGTAATAGCTGAGTAGACTTTCCATAGTGGAAACAATAAGTGATGGATCAGATTGTAGTGGGCAGAAAGATCTGGCAGCAAAAGCAACTCGTGCAGCTCGGGTCACAGTACACATGGCTTCAGGCTGTGGAAACAGTCTCGTTTGAGGTTATTTTGTTTCCTCATGCTGGAAAGGACGGGAATTTTAGCTACTGTATAGGGAAACGGGAAGAGAGCAGAGGAGATAACATAGTATTCAAGTTGAGGGAAGTGATAGGAGTTCATCCCATGGCTGCTGATGCAGTCATTGATGGTGGGGGTGGAGGGAGCTGCCTCGTTGGGAACAGGAACAGCTTGGATGGTTTATTAGAATTGTTGGATTCCCCTGGTAACCTGTTTTTCTTTGTAGTGGAAAGTGTCGTGTGCCAGCATGGTGTGATCGAATCCTTTGGAGAGGAGGGAACATAAATCAGCTCCGGTATTGCAGTCATATGGACCTGAAGACTAGTGACCACAAGCCAGTCAGCGCGCTTTTCCGCATCGGGGTAATTTTTTTTTATGTGCTAGGGTGGAATCACAATATTGTCATGCATTCCTTCGACAGGCGGTTATAAAGTCAAGGCAGCGCTGCTAAAGCTGTTGCAGGAGGACAGAGTAAATAAAAACAAGCCGCGTCCGCTGTGTAGGTGTGCTGCTCTTTGGAAGCCGCGCCAGCCTCTGCCGAGCAAACAGCTTGGCAGCTGTGGTCTTCACGTGCAATGCAGCTTAGCTGTGCAGTGCCGGGACAGTGTTATGCCACAGTAACCGGGCGATCGCTGGCGTTTACCCGAGCAGGTGTGGTCGTGTAGTAAATAGAAAGGCATTCCCATTGACTGCTTTAATGATGCTGCTTAGCTTCTGGGGTATAACCCATGATACCTAGTACTAGAACAGGTGAGCTACTGTTTTCTCTCCTCCGCAAGCAGGCACAGCTGAACCTGTAAATAGTTGCGCCTGCTGTTGCAGTGTTGCCTCTGATGTGTTAAAAGAGTGCGCCACTGGTTCACATCTGAATTTCTTTGGTGGTAAACGGCTGGCAGCAGATTTGCTGTTTCCTAGCTGACAGAATGGAGACAATCCATGTCCATTTTTGCTACCTCCTGCTCCCTTGGTAGCTCCAGTCTTCTTAAAGGAGAGCCTTTCTCCTCTTCCTCTGGAGAATCGTGAGTAATGCTGCAGGACGCCAATGCTGTCCCACGGAGATCACCCCCAGTAATCTCCCAGTAGTGTGATCAGTGGCCGGAAAGACTCTAGTAGTGGGTGTAGAATACGCGTAAAGTTGCATATGCAGCTTGGAGGTGCACCCGTGCGTGCAAATTCTCTTAGCCTTTCAGCTGCACGTAGCAAGTGCCTAGAGAAATACATCACTTCTTCAGTTTACTTAAGATCGAAAGAGTTCCTGTGAAGCAGAAGAGCTTTGCTGAGTGTTTTGTGGTCTTCCACAGGTAAAGGTCGTGGATGAGCAAAGGTATCGGAAGTTGTTTGAAGACCTCGTTCGTCTAATGGACAGAATGGAGAATGACTTTCTCCCTTCGCTGGAGCTAAGCAGGAGAGAAGTGAGGATGAAACCTGAATCACTGTCCGCTTCCCAAACACAGCAGCCTTAGAAGCGCTAGAACTACTTTTAAAGACTTTGAGTCAGTAAACTGGACTATCGGAAGTTGAACTTTATCCGTTAGCTTATGGTCAGGAATTGGATTAGAAGGGTCATTTTGTCTTGGCAGGCCTTCTGTTAGGGGTTCTGCATTGTGCGGGCACTTCTCAGTCGTGCGTTGGCCACTGCAGAGTCCAGGTACCTAGCTGTGTGTCCCGTCGCGGCCACTAACGTGATTTGTGTTCTCCCTTTGCAGTTTGAGTTTGAGAACGTGAAGTTCCGTCAGCTGCAGAAGCAGAAGTTCCAGATCACCAACAATGGGCAAGTCACCTGTCACTTCTCCTTCATCCCAAAGCTCAATGACAGCCACTACTGTAAGCCATGGCTTCGGGCCGAGCCTTGCGAAGGTTACTTGGAGCCAGGTGAGTTTTACCACGGTTTCTACAGCACGTACTGGTGTAGACTGCCACCCCATCTCCATTCAGTCCTTCCCGTCGTTCCTGTGTCTCACTTTTCTTGCCATCGTCCTTGTCTGCTTGTCTTCGCAGTTTTGTGGCCTTTGTCCCTGCCACTGTATGTTTGTCCTTGTCATCCCTTTTGGAGAGTGCCTTTGTGTGCTTGAGAGCTCCTGTCTCTTGCAGATGAGAGCACGGACATCTCCCTGGACGTGTACGTCAGTAAGGACTCAGTAACCCTTCTGAACTCTGGCGAGGATAAAATCGAGGATATTCTCGTCCTTCATTTGGACCGAGGGAAGGACTATTTCCTTACCATCAGTGGGACCTACCTGCCCAGCTGCTTTGGCACCTCCCTGGAGGCCTTATGCCGAATGAGACGACCGATCCGAGAAGTTCCAGTCACCAAACTCATTGACCTGGTGAGTAGCAGCGTTCTGGAGCAGCTCTCTTAACAGGGAGAGGGGACGTATTCCCTTCTGTTTACTCCTAAAAGCAGGAGTAATGCCTTCAGCTTGGGTCAGCTGCGCTGGCTCTGAGCTGATTTACTTTTTCCAGAGCTTGAGGTGCTCCACCACCACCAATGGCTTTTGACAGCCTGTACTTTATCCCCTATTTCTGACCGGGGTCTAAACATCGTTTGGTGAGACAAAAACGTGATCCCAGCACCTCGTGGTTTGTGTCAGTGTCCTGTTGGTGCTGGCAGGCTCAGCTGGGTGGCACTGGTGTGTTGCAAGAGGTGTGGTTGAGATGCTCTCCTCCGCAGTGACGAAGGCTCCAGGATCCTTTTCCTTCTGGACGCTTGTGGCATTCGCACTGCTCGGGGAAGGAACAAGCGAAGCAGAAGGACCGAAGAAAGGACCTTGATGCTGTTAGTTGTCCTGATGAGTACAGCTCAGCAAATGGCTGGCCTCGCAGCCTCTCCGGCCAGTTCCTCTCTCACCGACCGCAGTGAGCAGGCTCTTCTGTGGTGCAGACATAACTGTTCCTCCCCCCAGGCCTCACCGGCCCCTAGCATCACCGTTCATCCTTCTGAAGCCACTTGTGTGTGCGTGAGGCGGTGCGGGTGTGCCCTAGTCGCATTTTGCTTTTTGGTATCTCATGGCTGTTTCTGAGATTAAGCACCATTTTGGGGATCTTAATTCTTGTTTTCAGGCTGCCTTCGTTCCTCTCTTCCGATGGCCTTTCCTGGCCTTGCTTCAGTGAGGTTTAGCTGTTCTGAATTTTAGTCTATTTACCCATTCGTCTTTAGCCAGCAAAGCCATTTCTTTTTTGTTCAACTGAGAGAATAGCCCAGTTGTTTTAGTCTCTCTCACATGTGATACCTTTCTTCTTTTCTAATGTCTTGCAGCCTCATCCTTACCCACCTTTTTTTTGTCCAGTGAGCTGCTGCTTTTTCACATCTGTAGATTTGACAGCTTCCCCTCCCGCCTGCTGAGACTTCTTTCTTTTCCCCTTAGCAGTTGCACCATGCCTCTTGCTGCCTCTTCCAGCTCCCGCCTTTTGTTGAGGGGTCCATTTTTCTCACGGGCCCAACATACAGAAAGGCCATTTTTATACCAGAATTTTGATCTTATAATCAAAAGATCAGGCTAGGCAGAATCCAAGTGGCAAGGTACGGTGTTTGCCTCAATTCAAGCAGCGAATCGGGGCCTCAGGCTCCTCATACTTTGCAGGACTCAACTGAAAGTCAGTCTTGTTCTAGAAATGTATTGAACTTGGTCTGGAGCATTTCATCAGTCTTGGTGGCTTTTCCCGCACGGTGCTCAGTATTGACTTCTTGCTCGATAGATAGGAACCCGGGCCTAGACTCCTAGCTTCTGCCCTCGCAGGCACACACTGTTACTCTTCTAAGAGTACGGTGAGACTTCCTTCTGCTTCCTTTACCTATAGGTTTCCTTCTTCTGTTATTCAGTGAAACATATAGAAGTACAGGAAGCAAAACAGTCAGAGAAGAGCACCCTTGTCCCTGTGTCTGCAGCAAAGAAACAGTCTCTTGTGTCGGTGAGGTCAGCATGACTACAGTACTTAGATCGGCAGGTGCTAAGGAAACTCAAAGAATACGATGTGTAAGGCCTAAAGCAAGATTTAGTCGCTCAGATTATAAAGCTACCGTCATGTTAGACCTATTTTAGGTCTCTTGGCTTTGATTGTACCTGTGAGTTGAAAAATTCTTGCAGACAGGACAAGCCGAGCACTTTCTGCAAGGGAGGGTGGTGTACGTGGTGACCACTCTGCAGCCCAGAGCATTTTGGTCCCTTTGTGTGGGTTTAGCTGACAATTAGACTGTGAGCGAGGAAGGCAGTGTGTTTGTGTATTAAGGAGCATTTACCCTCCCGCACTTACGTAGTGTTAGGGTTGTCTTCCACTGCTTGAAGGGTTTTTCTCAGCCTGGCTAGACTGTATCTGTGTCTTCAGCAGAGGGAGATCTGGAGAACGCGTGTCGGTGAGGGTCTGAGAGGCAGTTTGATGCAGGGTAGCAAAGTGTAGGTGGGGAGCTTGTTTGGAAATGGCTCCCCTGGTTCTCCTGGGAGAAGCTGCTGACACTTGAGCGTCTTGCCTTTGGGATTTCGGTATTAGTATCTCATCCTATTTTTTCTTGGGATCCTACTGTGGGCTTTAAAAAGCCTCTTGGAGGATCTTTGTCAGGAGCGGGTTAGCCTCACGGAGCTAATCGTGCTGAACACTACAGGAAGAGAGGTGAACAGCAGGGCAAGCAGTCAGGTAGGTGGTAGTGAGACGGTGGAGATGACTCACCCGGTTACGAAACGAGCCTCTCTCGTGTGCGGATGTGCCGTCCCAAACCTGTGACTGCCCTCCCTCCGCCTGTGCCTTGGAAGACCAGCCTGCGCCAGCTCGTGTTTGGAGCAAGCTGTTCTCTGCACGAGGCCGATCTGTTGTGGCTGTGTCAGAACTCAGCGAGCCTCCAAAGGAGGCGGGCACTGCAGAAGTCGCAGCAGAGCCCGAGATGCTGCTGCCTCCCAGGCGTGCCCTGCGTGGCGGCTGCAGCTACGTTTCCAGCTCAGCCCTTGAACGCGTTTCGGTTGCTCCCACCCTGAAAGGTCGATCTGTGAAAACTCGTCTTGGGCAACCAGCTTCTGTTTCCTCCTGCGGACTCTGCTAAATGCTGTCTTACACTGCCAGCCTGCGCTGCGCTGGTAAACGGGTGCTGTTTCAGCATCGCCTGAGGGATTGGACATGCAGCCTGGAGGGGGCTTTGGCATGCTCCTCCTTGCAGCGTGTTAATGCTATTAGGTTGAGACAGACGAGCAGCCTGGGGTTTTGAGCGCAAACACTCATTTCCCTGACTATACACAAAGCTGCTTAGGGGGCCTGTTAGCTGCACAGCTGCCACACACTCAGAAATACAGATCTGGCCTAGTGAATGTTTTATCTCAGGCCTGGTCACAAGGGAAGATGGCTGGAATACTACAGGGACATTTACTTCTGACCGGGAAGATTCAAGAAGGGAACTCCTTCCTTGCGGACACCTCTCGCCTGCCCGCGGCCTGCCTGCTAGGTAGTGAATGGCGGTGCTGCAAGGCCCCTTTGGGGAGTTTGTAGAAATCCTGACAAGGTTGTGTGTCATGTGAGCAGGATTTTTGCTAATTGGCAGGCAAATCTCTCACCGAGGTTTAACTTTGGCCATGTCAGCAAAATGTGTGAAGGACCTGGCATTCAGTGGGTTCTTGTAATGCAAATTAGGTTTCTGCTTAATCTCTCTTAACGGTACTTTTTCCTCTTCTCTCTTTCCCACTGCTCTCAGGGAGAAGACAGCTTCTTAGAAAAGGTAACGCAAGCAATTGCTGGGGAAGTCTGCTTCTCAATGGCTTGTTTGTAAAGAATGAGAGTTTTCCTCCTGTTTTCTGCTGAAGAGGGAAGGGGAGGTGGGTGCAGCGGGAACACTTGTTCCAGCAAAGCTTCTTAGCACCGCTGCGAGCTAGGTGAGAGCATGTAGGAATACAAAGTGACCCCGTAGCCAAGGTGGGCCAGCCCAACCGAGCTGCTTAAAGCTCACCAAACTTGCTTTGGGGGGAAAAAAGAAGAAAGTACTCTCCTGATCCTAGCAGCAATGTTAGGTATTTCCAGAAAAGACTGGCAACCTTTGACATCCCTGAATTGGCTCTAACCGTGCACGTAGGTGGGGTTCACCAGAGCACCCTCTCCAGACACGTGGGGGGAGCGCCGAGTTAGAAAGCTGCAGCCTTTTGCTCTTTCCATCCCGGGTGCCCTTATGGATGCCGAGGGAAGGCCCCGCGTAGGAGACACGCGTTTGTCTGCTTGCCCGAGCCCCAGAGCCTGCGCTGCCGGCTCTCCCAGCCACCGATGCCTGAGCAGGGTCGCTGCTTCGCTTTGCCCTTGTGCTCTGCGCTGGAGGCCGAGGAAGGCAGATCTGTCGTTTGAAGAGCGAGTGGGAGATGCGAGGGGGTGTGGAGGGTGCGTGTCTGCGTGCTCGCAGGCGGCAGGAGAGGGCGCTCGGAGCCCGGCCAGAGCGCCGGCAAAACCGAAAACAGCCGCTGCCTCCGCCTCCTCCTCCTCCTCCGCCCCGAGGAGCCCCGAGCATTCCCCTCCTGAGCTGCTCTAAGCAGCCGGGTCCTCCTGCGCCGGGGTCTCCGCAGCTCTCCGGGCCGTGCCGAGGGCAGCCTGGCAGGATCGATGCTGCTCCAGCACTCGGCCGTGGTGCTGCGCTGCCCTGGCCTGGGGATTTTCGGTTGCAGAGCCCTTAGCTCACAACGAGGGTCCGCAGCTCTCGCCTTTCCCCTCTTAGAGGAAAGGTGTAACGCGCTTGCCTGACGTGCTGCTTCCCTGTGTGCTTGGGTGAGCAAGGCGGTGTGCAGCCACGGCCCGGCGCCTGCTAGCTGCCTAAAATCGAGTGGTGTGCGGGGGCGAGGCAAAGCTACGCTTCGCTGTGTGGCACGCGTGGCTATTGCCCGTGCCGGCGGGGCTCCTGCCAACCTGGGGTGGCTCTGGGTGCGCCGGGGGAAGCCGAGCCCAGCCCCAGCTGGCCGTGAGTGATTGTGCGTGCTGCAGAGGGACGGCGATCGCAGTTGTCACATACGCTGACAGCTGAAACAAGCGCTCTGCGTTTGGCTTGTGGCGCTCCTCCCTGCTGCTGTCCTCGGGCCGCGTTCCTGCTTGTGCTGGCCTCTTCAGGCGCTTCTGCTCAATGTGCTTCAGGAGAGCTGTGCGTGGCTTCCTCCTCGGGAGCACACGGGGACGTGAGCCGTTGCAAAGTGAGAGTAAAATCAAGCAAAAAACATTGATCCCGTTAAAGATTGGTGCAATGGAGATTTCTGAGCGGTTGAGCTCGTCAGCTGCTTTGCACGAGTAAGCGGGAAAATGTGAAAATGGTGTCGGGGTCGTCTGTGTTCAGCGGAGACCTCGCCTTAGGAAAGCGGGGGAAGAACCTTTAGGAAACGGGCCCGTTTCAGAGCCCGGAGGGCAGACGTGGTCGAAGCACGCGGGAGTCGGGAGAGGCACGGCCTTGACCCCACATCCTGAGGGCTCAGCCAGCTGAGCGGGGCGCGGTGGCTGGATCGACCCTGACCTGTGGAAGCCAGCGCAGCGGGAGGACTCGATCTGCTCCCATCCTGCGGAGCGCCGGCTGCAGCTGGGGGAGCCCCTCGAGGAGTGGCTGAGACTCTTCCGCAGCTCCGTGGGGGACAGGCGGGCTGTTCTGGGGGCGGCGGGAGGGAGCGGAGCCGGGAGCTGCGGAGCGATGGCTCTGCGCTGTAAAGGCAGGCGGGGCCCCGTCAGTCCTGCTTCTTCCCCTCCCCAGGCGTTCTTTACCAAGGCCCTTCCAGAGGGACTGAGGTTTCCCTGAGTCCCTGTGTGCTCTTTGCCACCAGGAGAAATCCGTTCTGCAGATGGGCTCCCTGGACAGCGAGGAGGCCGGTGGGATGCCGCTGCAGGTGCCGAAGGAGATCTGGCTCTTGGTGGACCACTTGTTCAAGCATGGCTGCCACCAGGTGAGGGAGAGGGCCTCTGCCGTGCCGGGAAGCTCTGGAGAGCGTGGTGTCCTGGTTCCTGAGCAGCTGGATGTCAGCTCCGGCTGGGTATTTATAGGGCAGGGCTTTTCCCCTGCGCCTGAGGCACTGGCTGGTGTTCAGCTTTCGCCCCGCTGTCACTATGTGCCTCAGCCTTTGTGTGGAAGGTGACTTTGTCCGTCCCTGTGCTGTTTTTGGCAGGAGGACCTGTTCCAGACTCCAGGCATGCAAGAAGAGTTGGAGCAGATCATTGACTGCCTGGACACCAGTATCCCCGAGACAATCCGTATCCTTGCTGCTCCTGACTTTCCCGGGAGCGTGCTGGATCTCACCTCTGCTGGGAGAGCTTCCTCTCAGGAGGGCTGGGCTGCGACCTTCAGCTGGCAGGGTCCCTGCTGGGGGGCTGGCCCCCTCTCCGCCCAGAGATAGCCTCTGAACTCGTGCCGGCTAAAGCAGCGCCAGAGCTCTGGAAGCTTCTGCAAGGCTGTGCCAAGTGCAAGAGCTGATGGGGGTGGACACTGGGGAGCATGATCTGGAGAAGGGGCTAGCGGAGCAGAGGACTTCTGCGGGGCTAGAGGGTGGGCAGACGCAGCGCAGGGCAGGTGGAGCAGTGTTTTCCATGGATGGGGGCAACAGAGGAGGCTTCGGTGTCAGGGAGCAGGTAGGCAGGCAGAGAACTTGCAAGACCTGCAAGGAGGAAGCAGAGACCAAGCGACTGGGAAGGAAGAGAGGGGGGAGTGGGCTGGTGAGGGAGGTGGTCTATCTGCTCAGCATGCCCCTTGATTCCCACCGGTGCAGCGGGCAGTAACCACTCCGTGGCTGAAGCGCTCCTCATCTTCCTGGAGGCTCTGCCAGAGCCAGTGATCTGCTACGAGCTGTATCAGCGGTGCCTCGACTGGTCGCACAACAGCCGCCTCTGCCGACAGGTGCGGTGCTGCCCACGTCTCCATCTGCTTGCTGCAGGCTCAGGGCAGCTCTCCGTGCCGCCACGAGCTTTGCCTCGGTCCTGGGGCTTGCTGGCTCCTGCTCCCTTCCCGTGAGCTGGCAAGGGGCTTTGGGAGCAGGCACTCGGAGGTTTTTTGCAGCGGGCAGGATGACCTGGGTTCCGTGGCAGTGCTTTCCTGCCCCAAGGTCAGCACTGCAGTGTGTCGCAGCAGTCGTGGTGGCTTCCAGAGAGACCCCAAGTGTGCCCTGAGCACATGGGGGATAGCAGCCCCAGGGAGTGGAGGAGCGTCCACTGGTCTCGAGGGCCTGAGCACCTGCTCAGAGCTGCTGTTCCTGTGCTTCCCTTGAGGACTGTGACCGAGTGGCTCTTAGGGATGGCTGGTGGGGCAGCAAGCAAGGCCAAGCACGTCCTTGGGCAGAGGAAGAAGTTCTGGGGCACGCTTTCAGTGCTGGTGTCAGGAAACCTCTTGTCCTGGTCCTCGTGCTGCTGCTGTGCGGCCAGGGGCGTGAGAGCTGGGATCTGACTGGAAACGGGTGGGGAGCAGCCCCAGGGCAGTGGTAGTATTTGGCTGGCGACACAGTTATCCCAGAGGTAGTGTTGCCAGGAGCCAAAGCCCGTGAGTGCCGCCAGCACGAGGCCACAGCTGGTGGCTTGTTGCTTGCTTTGTGTGCCTGTGGCTCACGCCGGTGGTCAGGCAGCAGCCTCGAGGCAGTAGACAGGGGAAGGCTGCCGATCTGGAGTGCGGAGTGCCACAGCGTGATGGGGCTGCAGCGGTGTGAGCTGGCAGAGCTTCCTGTCTCCCTTTTCTTTGCAGGTGATTTTTCAGCTGCCTCGTTGCCATCGCAGCGTGTTTCGGTACCTAATATCGTTCCTCCGAGAGCTGCTGAAATACTCAGAAGAAAACAACGTCAGCGTCACCATGATCGGTAAGCGTGTCGTTTCTGCGCTACGCTCCTGCCCTCACTGACACGTAACCCCCTTCCTGGTGCCTTTGAAGGTCCCCATTCCTGACCAATAACCGATTTTGCCTTCCTCTTGCAGCCGCCTTGTTCTCCAGCCTCCTCCTGCGCCCTCCACCCAATCTCATGGCAAAGCAGACTCAGCAGGACCGCCAGCGTGCCATCAGCTTCCTCTACAGCTTCCTGCTTGCCGGGGATGAGGAGTGACTCCTGCCTGTGTGCCAAAGCGGAGGCCCGTACTGCCAGCCTCGCGCTGAGGCCGGGCCTTTGACAGCTCCAGAAGGGGAAAAGGCTGTAAGCTACTCCAAGTGCTGCATTTACAGTTGGAAGGGACGTGTTCCCCTCTCCTTCCTGCCGCTGTACCCTGTGCTGCAGAGGACCTGCGCGCTCATTGCACTGCCATCCACAACAGGAGCCTCCTGCTTTCTCCCTGGGAGCCAGGTGGATCTGTTGATACACAAGCACTGTGCCAGCGGCCCCATCGTCCCATCGGAGTGTCACCAGTTCTCCAAGTCACGCTTCTCTCTCCTTTTCACCCCGTCTCCCTGGAGCTGCTGTGGGGAAGGGTGGAGACTGCCACTGCTCTGGGAGGGCCGTGGCACAGCTAGCTGCGCTCAGCCTGCGCACGGTGGCCCTGCGGGCACGAGGCGCATGTGCCACCCTGTACTGACTGTCGTGGCAAGAGCCCCGCGCTCTGCCCCTGTGGTCCCCAGCAGACTGAGCCAGCCCCTCGTGTCCTGTTGCTGTGCTGTGAACGCTGGACTGTGGCCGTCCCCGGAGGGTTATCTGGACGTTCGGCCTCTCCCCTCCCACCTGGGGTGCAGGGTCTCTCCCTGCACTCCCACCTTTCCGCCGCTGTCACCTGGGCCTCACTCTCCTGTCGCCCTGGCCCTGTGCCCCAGCTCCCTTCTGGGACACAGGGGATGGTGGTGACAGGGAGGGGCCCGGCTCAGGCAGGGCAGAGCCGCGCTCTGCTTCTCCAGCGCTGTCTGCGTGCGTGGCACGGAGCGGGACGCGGCTCCTGTCCCCCAGCCCAGCCTGCAGAGCCGCGAGGGTAGGACTGGGGCTGGGTGAGCGGGGTGCCGTTGGGTGCTGTCCTTCCCCGCCTCCCCGACATGGTGCTGGAGGGTACGAGCCGGAAATCCACCTCAGGGCCCAGGGGAGCAGTGGTGGGGCATGTGGGGCTGTTATGCCGAGGTCCCATGGCTGAGGGGGGCACAGCCCTGGGGCTAGCAACTGATGGGTACGAGAGGGGGCCCATCCCACTGGAACACTAAGTGGAGTCCTGCCTGCTCGGGGCAGGGGTGGCGGGGCCTCGGCCGAGGGAGGCCCCCGCCAGGGACGTGGGGTCAGAGCCCCCGCCGGTGCCTGTGCTCAGCCCACGGGTGTCGTCCGTGGGCCCCATGTGCTGGCTGGGCTGCTGGGGGCTCCCCTGCCTTGTGGCTCTTTATCTTTCCTTTAAAATTTTTAAATGACATAATTTATTGGGAAAATGGTCGTTCCAAATAAACCTCTGTTGTGCAAGGTTTTGCCGGGCTGCACTGGGTGCTCACACCGAGCCTGCTGCCCCTTGCGCAGCTCTGTGCCACGCAGCCCGGGGGGGGCTGCTGCTGCGACGCAGCATCCTGTGACGCAGAGCTGCGGGTCAGCTCTGCCGTCCTCCCTGCCCGCGGCTCCGGGGCTCTGTCTGAGGGGCTGGAGCCTTCCAAAGGCAGCCGAACCCTTCTTTGGGCTGTCCCACCGTCACCATGCCAGCAGCATGCTGGGCAGAGCTGGGGACAGTGGCAGAGGTTCCCCTGGTTGCTGCTGGTTTAGCTCCTGCTCCTGGGCAGCAGCTCGCAGGCTCCCGGCACGCAGCGACACGCAGCCCCACACCGGTTGCACATTCAGCGGAGTGGCCTGGCACGTGCCACGCCAGGGATGGTGCAGCCGGGGGTCGGCACGGAGCAGGGCCTGCGGGGAGTGGGCGCAACAGCGTGCCGGTGCCAGCGCATGGCACAGGGCTATTGCAGGCCTGAGCAGCGATGCCCGTGAGCCCCGAGTCCCTCCGGCCCCGCTGGCTCGGCAACCCCAGCCGCGGTGGAGAAAGCCAGTGTGTCCTGCCGCAGGAAACGTCTGCCGGTGTCATCTCCATCTGCTTCCTGCCTGCTCCTTGAGAGCAGGGCCATGCCAGGGCAGCTGCTCCCAGCTCCGTCACGGAGGGGACCGGCGCAAGGTGCCGGCATTGTTCCCGCGGCCACCGCATTCCTGCCACTGCCGGCGGAAATGCCGGAGAGAGCGTGAAGCCCTGCTGCTCCCCGGGGATGGGGCCGAAGGCTGGGCCTGCCCATCCTCCAGGCTCGGCCAGGGGCACAGGGGTCCTTGGGGCACCTTGGAGGCTGTTGGTGCACTGCCCTGCGCCCAGCACGGAGGTGGGGGGCTCACGCACGCCTGCGGGCCCACCACGGACATGAGGGGGGCTCATGGGGGCTGCTGATGCAGGCATGGTGATGGTGGGACTGGCGCAGCCGGTAGCATCCCAGCAGCGTGCGCGTGCCCTGAGCCGTCGGGCTCAGCCTGCGATTTTGGCGCAGCCAAAACTGTGCCCACGCTGCATGTCCATCGCCGGCCCTGGGCGGCGTGGTGAGCCCTGCCCGTCCCCCTGGATGCAGCCAGAGGTCCCCAAGGACTGGAGGGCTCCAGCGATGGCTCAGCCCATTCCCATCCCCTCTCCTAGCATCTTCGGGTCCCTGCTCAGCAAGCCAGGACCCGGCAGATCACCCCGTCCTTGCCACGCCGGGACTGGCACCTGCACACGCACCCAGGGGCAGCAGCCAGGCAGCCGCCTGTGGTGGGGGCCACCTGTACGCGCTCGCCGTCTGCCCCTGGCTCTGGAGACCTTGCAGCCCTCAGGCTTCAGCCCCCCCGGCAGTTCTTGCAGCGGCTGCTGCCACCGCGCTGGAGATGCTGCTCCAGCAGGGCCTCTCCCCACCTGCTGCCCCTGCCCGCCCTGCCGTGCCCCTACCCCCTGCCCCCGGCACCCGCACTGCCCCGGCTCCCTGCCACAGTGCAGGGGCTCCGGCACCACAGGCAGCGTGCAAGGGAACTGCCATGGCACGCGGTGCACGGGGACCGTGGTGGAGCCCGGCAGCCTCCCACCTGCCTGCGGGCAGCCGGCCAGGCCAGGAAAAGCCAGAGATTCCTTAGGTCTCCCAGCCCAGGAGCCTTTTCCTCCAGCACCGGCTGGCCACGGCCCAACTGGGGGGTCCTCCCTGGCCTCCTCCTTCCAGGCTGGTGCGGGAGGGCTGGGGTCAGGGCTCAGCTGTGCATCCCCTGGCTACAGCCCAAGCCCTGGCGCTCAGGGCTGGGCGATGCCCGGCGCGGCCATGGGGCACCGCTGCCTCGGCTGGCACTGGCCGCAGCAGGATGCTCCGGGAAGGCTGCCAGGCCAGTGCCCAGCCGCCTGCCCTGCCTGCACCCAGGCAGGCGCCCTGCCTGCGGGCGCTCACGGCCAGGGTGCTGGCTGCCTGCAGCCGGTGGCGGGGGTGCTGAGGGGTGGTTTGAGGCACAGGGAAAGAGCCCTCCCTGTTCAAACCAGCAGCACCAGCGCTGTAGGGTGGCAGTGGAGGAATGGCAGCCCACCACCACCATCCCGGGCCAGCCAGAGCGGGAGCTGGGGTCAGCGGGGGGCTGTGGCCCAGACACCACATCATGGCCCCATCACAGCACCGGTGGCAATGCCGCTGCCGGCCCCGGGAGCCTCATGGGGCTGGAACCCATGGACTGACCGGGCAGCGAGCCGGCAGCCCTCGCCCACCCACTCACCCCATCCCGCTGCAGGGGCACAGGCGGCGGAGCGGGGTCAGCAGCGGCTCCGCGGAGGCACGCGGGCGGCGTTCGCCATGGCGGGTGTGGGTAGGCGGTGTGGCGGGAGCGCGCTGGCGTGTGGCCGGGGAGCACATCCCTCCCCAGCCCCAGAGGATGAGCTAATGGAGGCCAGCTGGGCCCAGCCCTGCTTCCCCCAGGCTCTGCTCCCAGCCCCGCAGCTGCAGCCTTTCCGCTCCTCAGCAGCCCCGTTAACCCCCTCCCCACCGGTGCTGCCCCCCACCCCTGCCACCCGTGCCCCCACGGCTGCCACACTCCCTGCCCGCAGCCCTGCACGGTGCCGGGGCTGAGCTGCCTTCCGCCTGGCGACACTGCTCGTGGGAGGCCTCCTGCAAACAATATGGGGTTCGGGGGCCCCGCACGGGCACTGCCTTGCTTGGGGGTCCCGGCTGGGGGAGGTCCTGTCCCGGGTGGGGGGGGGGGCATCCCAGCCTTTTGCAGGGCTCAGCCCCCACCCACCTGCAAGGTCCTACAGGGACCCTCACGCTGCTGATCCCCGACCCACTGCCCCACCCTGACGTGGGTCCTGCTCGCACAGAGCCTCGGGGGCCGGGGACACCAGGGATGGAGATGCAAAGCCAGGGACACCAGGATGGGGACACCAGGGACGGGGACACCAGAGAGGGGGGTGCCAGGGACGGAGACGCCAGGTACCAGGCACCCGCAGCTGCCCAGGGCTGGTGGGGTCAGGCTGAGGGGATGCAGGGATCTGGCAGCGCTGGAGCTGCCTAAGGCAGCAGCGTCAAATGGGACCAGTGAGAGAGACGTGCCCAGGACTGGGCCACCATCCCACAGCACTGGGGTGGCTGCCTGCCCTCCAGCTGGAGCATCCCGGCAAGGCACTGGGCAGCAGGCAGACAGCTGCGCACAGTCCCTGCCTGTCCCACCGGCCCCGTCCTCCCCGTGCTGGGGCTGGGGCCGGACCCGGCCCAAACCCTCCTCCCTGCCCCAGCACCACGCTGCTGGACACGGGTGCTGCACCCTCGGCTTCACCCAGCACCCATGGGCGCTGGTAACCGCAGCAGCATCGCGGGAGCAAGGCAGGAGCACCCACACCTCCCTGTAGAAACCGCTTTACAAAGGTCGTTATCCCAGCAAAGGCTTCGGCTAACGAGCTGCTGGACTGCCAGGACAGGGGAACCGTCCGTCCTGGGGGACAGAGAGCAGGGTGGGCCGGGCCAGGCCCCCTCCTCTGGGCACGAAGGAGCCCCTGCGCGGCCCCTCGCAGCAGAGCCTGTCCCACCGCCCTGCTCCCCGCTTTTGAAGCGGTTGTTACCGCTCAGCCCTTCGTCACGCAGCTGGCGCCCACCACGGAGGGGAATTCAGGTGAGCAGGGAAATAAACCCCGGAAGGGATGAAGGCAGGAGGGGCTCAGGGCAGCATTTGCAGCCAGGGTCTTTGCTCCACAGCCCGAGAGGCCCCCAGCCCCTCAGCCCACGCTGTCCCGGCTAGGGCCAGCACCCCCTCCTCCATCACCCAGCCCCTCTGCAAGCCTGGGGGGCGCTGACCTCCTGTGTTTCCCACCCTCCTCCCCAAGTTCACAGGCCAGGCAGACCTAGCGCTTGTTTCTCTCTTTGCTGGGCATCTTCCCCGCCAGCAGCAGGCTGGGGAAGGGGCTGCCTTGGCCCCCAGCAGCACCAGCTGAGAGCAGAGGGGCCCCGGCAGCCCCTCCAGCCACGGGTGAGCAAGCCGTGCCCACCCGTGAGTAAAGTAAGGGTTTACTGTCATCGTAGCTCTTTATTATAAAGACATATTTACACAGAATAAATCTTTACAGAGACGAGGAGCGTGGTCAACAGGGCCCGGCGGTGCTCAGAGCAAGGGCCCCCCTTTGGCATACGTCAGTGTTTGACACGGAGACCCCCGTGCACCCCCCACTGCCCCCTGGCATGGAGCAGGCCCAGAGCCCCACGCCGTGCCCTGGGTGGGCACCCTGCGCCTCGGCGTGCCCCGGAGGCGGGTCTGCCAGCGCCGAGGGGACCCCACGCTCGCCGGGGGCGGGAGGGCAGCTCACCCAGGGTGTGGGATTAGCACCCCGGGAATAAATAGACCCCCACCGGGGCAAGCAACGTCCCCCCCGCGGCGTGCGGGCAACCGGCGGGGACCGGCCGGGAGCCCCGGGGGAGCTCGCAGGGCGCTGCGGGGCAGCTCCTCCGCCTCACAAAGTGCTTCGCGCAAAGCCCGCGGGT
>VZSC01013329.1:0-10976 GCA_013398225.1 Steatornis caripensis | reverse complement strand
CCGGGGCCCCCCGCGGGGGTCACCCTCCCCAGCCCCACGGCGGCAGATGGTGCCCCCCGCCAGCACGTGTCCCCTTGTGCCACCAGTACCTGCCCCCTACGGCCACCAACACCACAGCACGGCTCGCCGCTCTGCGCAGCACCATGCGAGCCCATGGCGTCCATGCCTATATCGTGCCCTCCACGGATGCCCACATGGTAAGGCAGCCTGCCCGCGCCCCTGGGGACCGGCTCCCTGGCAGCCGGCCACCTCTCATGGCTCCGTCCCCGGCTCCAGAGCGAGTACATCGCCGAGCGGGATTCCTGGCTGGGCTGGCTGACCGGCTTCACCGGCTCTGCAGGTGAGGGCATCCTCGCTGCCTCCGGGGACCAGCACCCGGCTGCCTGCTGGCCCTCGTCCTTGGGGACCCTCGGGGCAGGGCATGGTCCTGCTCCACACGGGAGGTTGGACTGGGGATCGCTGGGGGTCCCGGGTGGCTGCCTGGAGAGGGGGGAGAGCGTGAGCCCCCGCTGCTGTCCCAGGCACCGGCGTGGTGACGCAGGACAAGGCTGCGCTGTGGACCGACAGCCGCTACTGGACCCAGGCAGAGCGGCAGCTGGACTGCAACTGGGAGCTGCAGAGGACAAGTCAGTGGGGGGCAGGCTGGGGGGCTGCTGCGTCCCCCCCTGCCCCCAGGACCCACCCAGCCCAGCCATGGCCTCATCCGGGCTCCGTATGGGCCGGGACGTGGCTCGTCCTTGCGGTGCCACCCAGTTCTCTCCCGCAGTCGTGGTCGAGTCCATCGGGCTGTGGATCCTGGAAGCGGTTCCTGCGGGGGGGAACATCAGCTTGGACCCCTTCCTCTTCTCCATCGGTAGGGCTGGCTGTCACGAGGAGCGACCCTGCCCGACGCAGGGGCAGCTCCCAGGGCTGGATTTGCCAGGCGTCCCCAACCGCGGGCTGCTCTCCCCCGCGCAGACACCTGGAACAGCTACCGCCAGGCTCTGCACGGCTCCGGCAGGACCCTGCTCCCCATCGAGACCAACCTTGTGGATCAGGTGTGGGGCGACCAGAGACCCCCTCCAGCCTCCAGCGAGATCTATAGCCTCCCGGCAGCATTCACGGGTATGACCGCCGTCCTCCCCGAGGCTGCTGGGTGGATGGCGGCCCACGGCAGCGCCCAGCCCGGGGGGCCGCGGTGGTCCCTGAGCCGAGCCGGCCGCTCGCTCCCCTCCCAGGGAGCAGCTGGCAGGAGAAGGTGGCCGGGATTCGGCAGCAGATGGAGCAGCACATTCGACGCCCCACAGCCGTGCTCCTGTCGGGGCTGGAGGAGACGGCCTGTGAGTAGCCGTGGTGCTGTGGTGGGCGCCGTGGCGGGCGCCGTGGCGGGTGCCATGGGCTCCAGGCCCTGCGGTGGAAGGGCAGCCAGCAGGCGTGGGCTCAGAGGTCTCGTTCCTCACAGGGCTCTTCAACCTCCGCGGGGACGACATCCCCTACAACCCCGTCTTCTACTCCTACACGCTGCTGACCAACACCAGCATAAGGTGGGCAGCTCCTCCCTGTGCGCAGGGGACACGGACGGGGCTCAGCACCCACCCTCCTTCCCTTCCAGGGCCAGCACCCACGGGACCCTCCCCTCAGCCTGGCTGCCCCCTTCCCCAGAGCCCTCCACGTCCTGCGGTGCCCAGCCCCATTTTGAACCCCTCCAAGCCCCACATCTGTCCTGGATCCAGCCCCGTCCATCCCAGCCCACCCCGGGGCACAGCACCCTCCCGTCCAGCGCAGCCTGAGGCCCACCGCCGTTCCCAGCCCAGCATCCCCTCTGAGCACCCCAGCCCCCTCCTCTCCGCCGGTGTGCCCCGCATGGCCGGGCTCAGCGGGGAGACACAAGGCCAGCCCCACGGCGTGCCGCTCCACCCCGCATCCTTCCCCAGCCTGTTCGTGGACGAGACGCGGCTGGCGGCGTCGGCGTGGCAGTCCCTGCAGGCAGGCTGCCCGGGGCCGCTGTGCGTGGAGCTGCAGGACTACGGGCAGGCACGTGCCCACCTCCACCGCTACGCCCAGGGCAACGTCACCATCTGGCTGGGCACCGAGTACACCACCTACGGCCTCTACGGCGTCATCCCTGAGGTGGGGCACGGCCGCGTGCCGGCACTGATGCCCACCACACCGAGCCCAGTCGTGGGCGACGTGGCTCCTGCCGGGCTTGGGGACGGCCCTGTGCCACTGAGCCGCGAGGGCGTGGGATGCGCCGCGGCCGTCCCTGGGGCACGAGGCGTGGGTGGCCATGCCCGGCCGTGCCACCCAAAGCCTGCCCTTGCAGGAGAAGCTGCTGGAGGACAGCTACTCCCCGGTCATGCTGGCCAAGGCGGTGAAAAACACCAAGGAGCAGGAGCTGCTGCGAGCCGCTCACGTAAGGGCTGTCCCCATCCCCGTGGCCCCGGGCAGAAGCGGGGGGCAGGTGGGGGAAGCGCGGTGCTGGTGTCCCCCTGCCCTGATGCCGCTGGGCCACCCCCAGGTTCGGGACGCCGTGGCTGTCATCCAGTACCTGATGTGGCTGGAGAAGACGGTCCCGCAGGGGCAGGTGGATGAGTTTTCGGGGGCACGGCACATCGACGCGCTCCGCCAGTCAGTGCTGCCGCCGCGGCCCCCCCCGCCCGGCGCAGGGCAGCCAAGGACCCCCAGCATCTCCCTCCCTGCTGCCTTCCAGAGCCCAGGAGCACAGCCGCGGGCCCAGCTTCGAGTCCATCTCTGCCAGCGGGCTCAACGCGGCGCTGGCTCACTACAGGTACGGCCCCGGACGGCGCTGGGGGTGCCAGGGCCGGCAGCGGCGGTGGGGAGTGGGCAGCCGGAGGGCTCTGACCCCCCTCCCCTCGCAGCCCCTCCAACGGGAGCAGTCGGAAGCTGTCCGTGGATGAGATGTACCTTTCGGACACCGGAGGGCAATATCTGTGCGTAGCCCTTAACCCGTCCCCCCAGCACTGCACAGCCCCGCGTCCCTTCCCCATGGCCCCAGCTCAGCGTGGTGGCAGGGCCCCACAGCCAGCGCTGGGGCTGCATCGTCCCCGTTCATGCAGGGACGGGACAACAGACATCACGCGGACGGTGCACTGGGGTGTGCCGACCCCTCTCCAGAAGGTACCAGACCCTCCCGTGCCAGCCAGCACCCCCCTGCGGGGCCCAGCACCCCCCTGCGGCACTCAGCACCAAGGTCCCAGCCAGGGGTGGGTGTGCTGGGGGGAGCATCTGGGCACTGCCACGCTCGTGCCCCTCGTAGGAAGCCTACACCCGTGTGCTGATGGGCAACATCGACCTGTCCCGCCTCGTCTTCCCACCCAACACCGCAGGTGGGTGCTGAGCCAGGCGTCGGGCAGCCCGGCCCTGCCCAGGCCCCCTGGGCACGGCAGGGAGGAGGGCACGGGGGCCCTCACCAGCTCGCTGGCCCCCATCCCACCTCGTCGTTCCCCAGGGAGAGTGGTGGAGTCCTTCGCCCGCCGGGCGCTCTGGGACGTGGGACTCAACTACGGCCACGGGACTGGCCATGGCATCGGCAACTTCCTCTCAGTCCACGAGTGTACGTGCTGCGGCAGCGGCACCGGCGCTGGGGACATGGGCTGAGCTGCGGGGGACAGGGACGAGGACAGGGGCTCATCCGGGGCTTCTCACAGCCCAGCTGAGCCTCTTGCTGCGGGCAGCTGTCCCCTACCTGTAGGGCGCTGCTGACCTTGCCAGGCTGGGGACCTGGCCCCGAGGTCCTTGCTGGGGTGACACCTCGGTCCCTGTCGGGGCGTCCCCGCGGCACACGCCGTCCCCAGGAGCTGTAACCCGCTCTGTGTCCCTCGCAGGGCCCGTGGGCTTCCAGTCCAAAAACGTGCCGCTGACGCCCGGCATGTTCACCTCCATCGGTACGCGCGCCCACCGCTCCGGCTGGTGCCTCGGGCTCTTGGGGACGTCCCCAAGGTGCGGAGCCCGGCCAGGGGAGGAGGCCCTCAGCTCTCGGCCCCACTCCGGGCTGGGATGAGCTGGGGGAGCTGCTGGGGCTCGGGACTCACCGGGCATCTTCTGTGGCCCCCAGAGCCTGGGTACTACCGGGACGGCGAGTTTGGGATCCGCATCGAGGACATCGCCCTCGTGGTGGAGGCGCAGACTGAGGTAGCACAGCGGGGCTGGGCTGGCAGGGGCGGCACGGTGCTTGGGGGGCTGCCAAAGCCAGGGGTGGGGGCACCCCCCAGGCGGGGCTGGGGGCACCCAACGCCACCTCTCTGCGGCAGCACCAGAGCGGGGAGAAGCCCTTCCTGACCTTCGAGGTGGTGTCCCTGGTGCCCTACGACCGCAACCTCATCGACCTCAGTCTCCTGTCACCGGAGCAGGTACGGGTGCTCGGGGCAGGGGGGCAGAGCAGGGACATGGGGCCAGCACGTGGGGCTGGCCTACACGGAGAGCGATCGGGGCCGGGAGGGTGGGCGCAGCAGGAAACCAGGACCACGGCATGAGGTCAGGGCAGGCAAACGGGGCTGAGGCAAGGACGGATGCCCGGACCGAGAGGGGCAACGGGGTCTGAGGATGGCGTCGGCGATCGGGGTGTGGGGTAGCTGGATGGGGTGGGCCCACGGGGGGAAGGGGCTGCGGGCAGTGAGCGGGGTGGGCGGCCAGGGCAGCCCCCGCAGCTCCTCACTGCGCCTGGTGCAGATCCGGTACCTGAACGCCTACTATGAGACCATCCGGGCACGCGTGGGGCCCGAGCTGCAGCGGCAGCAGCTGGACGAGGAGTACCGTTGGCTGCAGCGCAGCACCGAGCCCTTCTCACTGGGCAGCGCCGCCACCGCCACCACCGCCGCCACGCTGGCCCTCGCCTCCCCCCTCGCCACGCTGCTCATGGGGCTGCAGGCCTGACCCCGTGCCGGCCAGCCGCGCGCCAGCCCCCTCCCTGCCACGGCCGTTTCTTCTCCGTGCCGCTCAGTTCCTTTTTTGTTTGTTTTCTATTTGCTCATTTGCGATTAAACATGAGCAACGCCGGCGGCTGCCTGACCACTGCCGTGCCCTGCCGCGGCAGCCCAGTGTGCTGCCAGCCTGCCCGCCGCCTCGCTGGCTGCTGTGGGGCTGGGGTCCAGCCCCGCGTGGCCCCCGGCCCCACACGTGTGACCCTGCCCGTGCCATCTGCCCTGCCCTGGGGCGGCCAGGTCAGCACCGGCAGCAAGGACGCAGATTCAGAGCAGACTTTAATTCTTGGGACAAGAGATGGAGGAACCAGAGCAAGAGGGCGCAGGGCAGCCAGGCTGAGTGGGGCCGTCCCCGCTGCCCCGCGGGCACCAGCGCCAGGGTGCCGATGCGCACATCCTGCCTGGGCTCGGTGCCCGGCCAGGAGGACCCGTGGGTGCAGGGGACACCGGGGACATCCCGGGCCAAGCACCAACGGAGGGCTTGGCCATCACGTGCTGGCAGGGAGGACGAGGGGGCACAGGGAGCAGGCGTGGTCGGGGACTCATCCTTCACATGGCGGGGACGCGGTGCCCACCAGCAGCATCACCGAGGGGCGGCGGCACCGCAAGGTGTGGCAGGGCGCAGGCTGGCATCCCCGCGCCGGGGGCCCCAGGCAGGGCAGCGGCTTCGTGGAGGGTTTCCTTCCTCCTGCCCCGGCCCGCGCACCCGCCAGCCACCCTGAACCGCGCCGCTGCAAGCACCTCTCATGTGACCGACGGCTTCCTGTGCGCTTCCCGGCCTCGGTGCCGGCGCTTCGGTACGTGCCGTGCCAGGCTGCCTGAGCACTGCACCCTTGCCGCTGGGACCCTGCACCATGCTGCGCCGCAAGCCCTCCAACGCCGGCGACAAGGAGCCGGGACACAAGAAGGTGAGCGCTGGCGGCGCCCAGCTGCCCTCAGCCCCCTGAGGTGCCCCTGCGTGCCCAGCACCGGCGGAGCCCGTCCGCCCATGGGTTGCTGGGTAGGGAGCAGCGGCGCCGGGGGGCTGGGGCAGCATCCCGCAGGGCCAGCATTGACAGCAGTCGGTCCCTGCCACCGCCGGCCATCGTGGCCTTGCCGGCGCGTGGTCCCGGCCTCATCCCGTGCCCTGCTCCCACCCTGGCCTGCAATCCCGTGGGATGGGCGGCCGGGACATGCAGACTCCCGGGGTCAGCATGGGTGCAAGCTGGGGTGCCAGTGGG
Source organism: Steatornis caripensis (assembly GCA_013398225.1). Taxonomy (NCBI): domain Eukaryota; kingdom Metazoa; phylum Chordata; class Aves; order Caprimulgiformes; family Steatornithidae; genus Steatornis; species Steatornis caripensis. The sequence continues at coordinate 4,837 of VZSC01013329.1, read as the reverse complement.
ACCCGTGGGGCTCTGCCGGGGGGCAGCGGCTCCCCCTCCGCACAGGCTCCGCGAGCGTGGGCGGCCGCCTGCCGTTTCCTGCCGGGGTGGAGGTGGGGACGGCCGCAGTGCCGCGCGGCTGCCGGGCGCAGAGCTCCCAGCCCGGCCCGCGCAGTGAGGTGCCTGCGGTCGAGGCAGCGCGAGGCTGCAGCTTCGTCACGTGCGTCATCCGCTTCCTCCAGCAGCACCGCGCCGGGCGCTGGGAGCCACGGGCAGCACCGGCTACCAGACCACGGCCTCTCGAGAGGGCCATGCGCCACCTCGCCTGGAGGGCCGGAGCTGTCGGTGGGGGCCACGAGCGGCTCCCCCGCCGGTCTCGGCTCTCGCCAGGCCCTGAGCCAACTTCGACAACTGCGGGTCGCCAAGGGGAGCACGGGGACAGCGCCCGGCGCCGTAGTCCTGCCCATGGCGGGCAGAGCCGCACGCGGCAGCGGCTTCTCCAGGCAGGGAAGCTCCTGGGGGAGCTCTGGGTGAAGCCCGCCGCCCCGTGCCGGGTGGCCCAGCAAGCACGGCAGGCCCCGGCGGGCATCCCCTGCCCTCGCCCAGCCGCAGCCGCCGTTCTCACTTCCCTCTCGCTGCCGTGCTCCCGGGGGGCCCAGCCACCCCAGCCCCAGGGCCCCCCCCGCTGCCATTGCACCCCCGCCTCCTCCGACCCTGGGGCAGCTGCCGATGCCGCAGCTTTCTCGGCTGCACTGGGAGGGGGGACACAGGGTGCAAAGCTGTTTTATCTGAAGGGTGCAGGGAGCGCCCCGAGGGTCTCAAGCTGCCCAGGCCTGGTGGGTTCAGGGTGCTGGGGGTGGGGAGGGAACAGCCAGTGCCTCCTGTGCGGAGATGCACCAGCTGGGATGGAGCCGGGCCTCCCTCATCCGAGCCAGTGCCCTCTAAGAATATGGCAAAAATAAGGAATAAGGGACGCTTAGCCGAGTCGATAAAAAGGAGGAGGAAGAGGCGAGGGTGCGGGGCCGTGCCTGAGCAGCACCAGGCTGCGCAGGGCTGAGAACGGCCTCGGCCGCCTCCAGCACAAGCAGGAGCTCGGAAAGGAAATTGCTGCGTTTGCGGTCGGCGCAAGACTGAGCGCCACGGTGCATGCTGCGAGCGCGTCGGTGGCCTAGCTCGCCCAGCCCCAGCACGCGAGCTGGCTCCCACGGCAGCGCTGGTGCTGGGCGGCTGGGGATGAGGGAGACCGAGGACTGCGGGGCCGTGCGGGGACCCTGGCCAGCCGGCCCCAAGGGCGCTCCCAGCACTGGGAACCCCTTCCCCCATGGGACAGGCACCCGAGGACCGGGAGAGGAGGGAAGGGGGCCAGGAAGGCAGGCAGGGGGGCTCAGGGAACACTGGAAGAGGCAGCGATGGAGGGGGGTCCCCAGGACTGAGATCTGAAACGTGCGTCGGAGGCTTTGGCGCAAAGTCGGGACCGAGGTTGCTGGCGGTGAAGGCGCTCGCCGGGCTGCGGGACGGTGCTTGTGGGCAGAAAACGGGGCAACTTTGGGCCCAGAGCTGAACGCGAGGGCAGCGCCGCGGGCGCAGCAGCATGCGTGCTCTCAGCTGCTGCAAACAGCCTTGAGCTGTGGGACCCGCGCAGGGGAGGCAGCGACCGACCCAGGGCACGGCCACCGCCGGAGCAGCGTGGAGCACGAGGCGGGTCCCGTTCTGCTCCCGTTCCCAAAATCCCTGGCCTGCGGGCTGGGCGGGAGCGGCCAACCTCCATCCGGGTGCCGAGCGGAGCGGCTGCGTTACAGAGCCCCGGTGTTTTTCCATGTGCCACGACAGCAGCGTGGTGCGGTGCTGGGCTGCTCCCAGCTCGGCAGTGCCAGGCTCAGCGCTGGACCACCCGCAGCGGGTGCTGGAGCAGGGGCTCTGGGCGCCGCTCAGTGCACAGCACCCACTGTGCAGCCCCTGCCCCGCTGGGCCAAGCAGCCGCGTGCGTGCCAGGCGCGATGCCAGGTCTCTGCCCCCCAGGGCCCAGGGGGCTGACGACACACGGCGGCTCTGGCCAGGGCAGGAGGGGCGACGCCGCGCCAACCAAAACTCTGCAAGCGCGGCCATCGCCCTGGGCTGCTCTGGCTTGCGGAGGGGCCCGGGTGCTGGAGGGGAGGGTGGGAGCTGGGACAGAGGGCACAGGGAGAAGCCTTCACACCTTTCCTCCCCACCCCCCAGCTCTCCCTGCAGCGCTCCAGCAGCTTCAAGGACTTTGCCAAGTGCAAAGTCAGCTCCCCAGCACCGAGCGAGAAGGAGTTCAACCTGGAGGAGAACGTGAGTGCCCAGCGCCCCGTGGGGCTGCAGTACCCCCGCGCCCTCCCCGCACCACCTTCCCGCCGGGCACAGCCCTTTTCAGGGCCCGTTTCCCCAAGCTCCCGGTCCTACTGGCAGCCCACGTGCCGTGGAGCAGCCCCAGGGGTTCCAGCACCGGCAGGATTTGGGGTCTTGCCTCCCAAGGGGTCTTACAGCCCTGTGCGACCCGGCTGAGGTTTGCCCGGGGAGGGGGGGGGGGCTCTGCCTTCACTCTCCATCCCCCTGCCAGATCCCCGAGGATGAGCCCAGCAGCACCAGCCCCGAGGATACCGCACGGAGCAGCGGGATGAAGCTGGGCAAGAAGTGGCGGGCTGTCATCTCCCGCACCATGAACCGCAAGATGGGCAGGATGGCCGTGAAAGCCCTGGCCGAGGGGAAGGTGACCGGGGGGCCCGGGCAGGCGGGGGGCAGCCCCCCCTCCCCTGGCCTGACCCTGGTCCCCCAGCAGAGCGACGTGGAGGAGGAGGGGTATGCATGCCCGCCGTCCCCAGCCAGCGGCACAGAGGAGCCGAGCCACGACAAGGTGCCCCTGTCTTACCTGGAGATGGAGGAAGACGGGCACGCAGCCATCAGCCGCCAGCTGTCCAGCGGTGAGCCTGGCCCCGGCAGGACGCCGGCCCCTCGCCCCGCAGCCGGGCACGTCCTCACCTCCCTCCCCTCCACAGGCAGCGAAGTTTCCAGCCCCGGCCCCGCGGGCAGCAGCCGGGACAGCCTACGGCTGGAGGAGAGCGGCCCAGCCTACACCGGCCCCTTCTGCGGCCGAGCCCGCGTCCACACCGACTTCACGCCCAGCCCTTATGACAAGGACTCGCTGAAGCTGCGGGTGAGCCACGCCACGGCCGCCCAGGGGAGCTGGGGCGAGGGCCTGACCCCGGCGCGGGCCCTGGGCAGGGGGGTGGCTGGGGATGCCCCTGAGGAGGGGGAGGTCCACAGCCACCCCCAAGCCTGCGCCCGCCTCCACCCCCGTCTCCCTCGGCCCAGAAAGGGGACATCATCGGCATCATCGAGAAGCCGCCCATGGGCACCTGGACCGGGCTGCTCAACAACAGGGTGGGCTCCTTCAAGTTCATCTACGTTGACGTCATCCCCGAGGAGACGGCCCCCACCCGCAAGAGCCGCGGGGGCCCCGGCAAGAGCAAGCGGCTCAAGCCTAAGACCCTCCACGAGCTGCTGGAGCGCATCAACCTGCAGGTAAGGGACCGGGGCCCATGGGGGGACGGTGGCGCCTAGGGTGCCCACAGCAGGGCCGCGCTCCCCTCGGCTCCCCTTCACTATCCCCCATGCCCGTGGGTCCCTCCACCGAGCGCCCAAGGACACAGAGGGGACACACGGGGCTTTTCTGGGTGACGCTCGGGCGAGTGCGTGCCATGGACCTGCACCACCGATGTCCGCTCACGCCTCGGCTGCGCCGCCCTCCTGCCCCAGGAGCACACCTCCACCCTGCTGCTGAACGGCTACCAGACCCTGGAGGACTTCAAGGAGCTGCGGGAGACCCACCTCAACGAGCTGAACATCACAGACCCCCAGCACCGCGCCAAGCTGCTCACGGCTGCCGAGCTCCTCCTGGATTACGACAGTGAGAGCCGGGGGGAGGCGGCGGGGGGAGACAGCCCACGCTGCGCACGGCCCCCGTGCCGGGCAGCCCCAGCGGCGGCCTCGCTGCCCACTAATGCCATGTCCCATCTCTCCCAGCAGCAAGCGAGCCGGAGGAAGGCGACGGCTCCGAAGCCCAGCCTTCACCCTTGGAGCCCAAGGGGGACATCCCCCGGGACTCGGGCTGCTTCGAGGGATCAGAGACCCTGGACAGCAGCCGGGACGAGGCCGAGCTGGGGGGTCCCGAGGGGGAGCTGCAGGCTCTCTCCCTGGCAGAGTCCCCCTAAGCCCGTCCTGCCTGCCCCGACACTGCCCTGCCAACGGCAAAGCCGCCGCCGCCTCCCGCGGGTCTGGACGGAGGGGACAGCTGCTCGCGGGAGAAGCAGGTGACCCCAGCAGCGGGACCCCATGGCCCTGGCACGGGCCCCCGCGCCGCAGGCGGGCGCTGCATGGCTGCAGGCAGCTCAGCCCTTGGTCCCCGAGGCTGCCCCGTTTGCTGTCCCCAGGACGTTTTGCACCGCGCTGCCTCGCACCCCTGCCCTGACCCGGGATGCTGCGGGCCTGGATTGCTGCTCCTGGGTTTGCCCCACTTTATCCACAGCTTTAAGATCTCCCGGGGCCCTCGTCTGCTGAGCCGAGCCCAGGAGCCCCGCAAGGACAGGGAAGCCTGCGGCAGGCAGGGACAGAGCAAACCCAGCGCCGAGCAGCCGCGTGCGAGAGCGCTGAGCTCCCGCCACCGCCTTCCTCCGGCATTGTCCTCGCACAGCCAGGGCAGGCAGGGAAGCTTGCTTCTGACCTGCCAGGAAGGCTCGGGGAGCGGGCCGGGGAAGGGAGCGGCGTCTGCAGGTAACCGAAAGCTTCCAGGATGCTCCCCGGCTGCGCCCTCCGGGATTTGTCACCGCTCAGCCCGGGC
>VZSC01013327.1:0-12098 GCA_013398225.1 Steatornis caripensis | reverse complement strand
TGCCCTTTAAAGGCCCCTTGGAAATGCTTTCAGGGCCCCAAANTAAAGCTTGCATGCCCCTTAAAGACCCCTTGTAAATGCTTTCAGGAACCCACCAACACTGGGCTTAAGGATTCACATGTGGAAAAAAGAGGCCGACGTGTTCTTCTGCGGCCGTGATATATTGCTTCAAAACGCCTAGATTGAAGGAGAACTTCAGAAGACTGCTCACACATCAAGTCTCGTAGGGTTGAAATCTTGCGTGCCCTTTAAAGGCCCCTTGGAAATGCTTTCAGGGCCCCAAAAACACTGGGCTTACGGCCTCACATATGGAAAGTAGAGACCGACTTGTTCGTCTGCGGCTTTGCAATTTTGTTTCACAACGCATGCAATGAAGGAGAACGTCTGACGACTGATCCCACATCAAGTATCATAGGGCTGAAAGCATGCGTGCCCTTTAAAGGCCCCTTGGAAAAGCTTTCAGGGACCCACGAACAGTGGGCTTACTACCTCCCCTACGGAATATAGAGGCCGACGAGTTCGTCTGCGACCATGCAATTTTGCTCGAGAACGCCTCCGCTGAAGACGAATTTCTGACGATTGCTCCCACATTCAGCAAACTAGGGCTGAAATCTTACATGCCCCTTAAAGGCCCCTTTAAAATACTTTCAGGGACCCAACAACACTGGGCTTACGGCCTCACCTACGGAACTTAGAGGTCGACGTCTGCTTCTCAGCCCGTGCAATTTTGCATCACAATGCCAGCATTGAAGGCGAACATCTGACAACTACTCCCACATCAAGTATCCTAGGGCTGACAGCTTTCATGCCCCTTTAAAGGCCACTTGGAAGTGCTTTCAGAGACCCACCAACACTGGCCTTACTAGCTCACCTACGGAATGTAATGGCCTACGTGTACGACTTCTGCCGTGCAATTTTGTTTCACAACGCCTGCATTGAATGCGAACGTCAGACGACTGCTCCCACATTAAGTATCCTAGGGCTTAAAGCTTGCATGCCCCTTAAAGGCCCCTTGGAAATGCTTTCAGGGACCCAGCAACACTAGGTTTACGGTCTCTCCAATGCAATGTATAGACCGATGTTTATGTCTTCTGCCGTGAAATTTTGTATTACAACGCCTGCATTGAAGGTGAACGTCTGACGACTGATTCCACATCACGTATCCTACGGCTGAAAGCTTGCATGCCCCTTAAAGGCCCCTTGGACATGCTTTCAGGGACCACCAACACTGGCCTTACTACCTCACCTACGGGAAGTAGAGGTCGACGTGTTCGTCTGCGACCGTGTAATTTTGCTCGACAACGCCTCCACTGAATGTGAACGTCTGACGACTGCTCCCACATCCAGTATCCTAGGGATTAAAGCTTGCGTGCCCCTTAAAGGCCCCTTGGAAATGCTTTAAGGGACCCACCAACACTGGGCTTACGGCCTCACCTACGGAAATTAGAGGTCAACTTGTGCTTGTGAGCCCGTGCAATTTTGCATCACAACTCCTGCACTGAAGGCGAAAGTCTAACGACTGCTCCCACATAAGCTATCCTAGGGCAGATAGCTTGCATGCCCTTTATATGCCCCTTGGAAAAGCTTTCAGAGACCCACCAACACTGAACTTTCCACATCACCTACGGAATGTAGAGGCCGACGTGTATGACTTCTGCTGTTCAATTTTGCTTAACAACGCCTTCCTTGAAGGCGAACGTCTGACGACTGCTCCCACATCAAGTATAATAAGGCTGAAATATTGTGTGCCCTTTAAAGGCCCCTTGTAAATGCTTTCAGGGACCCACCAACACTGGGCTTACGGCTCACATATGGAAAGTAGAGGCCAAGGTGTTCGTCTGCGACTGTGAAATTCTGCTTCACAACTCCTGCATTGAAGGTGAACGTCTCACGACTGCTCTCAAATCAAGTATACTAGGGCAGAAAGCTTGCGTGTACCTTTAATGCCCCTAAGAAATGCTTTCAGGGACCCACCAACACTGGGCATAATACCTCAGCTATGGGATATAGAGGCCGAAGAGTTTGTCTGCCGCCATGAAATTTTGCTTCACAACGCCTGCTTTGAAGGCGAACATCTGAAGTCTACTCCCACATCAAGTATCCTAGGGCTGAAAGCATGTGTGCCCCTTAAAGGACCCTTGGAAATGCTTTCAGGGTCCCACCAGCATCGGGCTTACGGTCTCTCCTATGGAATGTGAGGCCGACGTGTACAACTTCTGAAGTGCAATTTTGTTTCACAAAGACTCCAATGAAAGCGAACGTCTGACGACTGCTCCCACATCAAGTATCCTAGGGCTGAAACCTTGCGTGTAACTCAAAGGCCCCTTGGAAATGCTTTCAGGACCCACCAACACTGGGCTTACTGCGTGACATATGGAAAGTAGAGGCCGACGTGTTCGTCTGCTACCGTGCAATTTTGTTTCACAACGCCTGCTTTAAAGGCGAACGTCTGAAGATTGCTCCCACCTCAAGTCTCCTAGGGCTGAAATCTTGCATGACCCTTTAAAGGCCACTTGGAAATGCTTACAGGGACCCACTAACACTGGCTTTTACGGCCTCACCTATGGAACATAGAGGTCGACGTGTCCTTCTGATCCCGTGCAATTTTGCATCACAACGCCTGCACTGAAAACGAACATGTGATGACTACTCCCACATCAAGTATCCTAGGGCTGAAATCTTGCGTGGCCCTTAAAGGCCCCTTGGAAAAGATTTGAGGGACCCAGCAACACTGGGCTTACGGCCTCACATATGGAAAGTAGAGGCAGACGTGTTCGTCTGCGGCCGTGAAATTTTGCTTAACAACACCTGCATTGAAGGCGAACGTCTGAAGCCTTCTCCCACATCAAGTCTCCTAGGTCTGAAATCTTTCGTGCCTCTTACGGGCCCCTTGGAAAAGGTTGCAGGGACCCACCAACAGTGGGCTTACGGCCTCACCTAAGGAATGTAGAGGCCGACGTGTTCTTCTGCGACCGTGCAATTTTTCTCTATAACGCCTCCACTGAAGACGAACGTCAGACGACTGCTCCCACATCTAGTATTCTGCGCCTGTAAACTTGCGTGCCCCTTAAAGGCCTCTTGGAAATGCTTTCAGGGACCCACCAACACTAGGCTTACGGCCTCCCCTACAGAACTTAGAGGCCGACACGTTCTTCTGCACTCATGCAATTTTGTTTCACAACAACATCATTGAAGGAGAACACTGACGACTGCTCCCACATCAAGTCTTCTAGGGCTGAAATCTTGTGTGACCCTTAAAGGGCCCTTGGAAAAGCTTTCAGGGACCACCAACACTGGGTTTACGGCCTCACCTACGGGACGTAGGTGCCGACGTGTTCGTCTGCGGCAGTGCAATTTTGCTTAACAACGCCTCCATTGAAGGCGGACGTCTGACGAATGCTCCCACTTCAATTATACTAGGGCTGAAGGATTGCGTGTCCCTTAAAGCCCCTTGGAAATGCTTTTAGGGACCCACCAACACTGGTTTACGGTCTCGCCTATGGAATGTAGAGGCCAACTTGTTCATCTGCGACCATGCAATTTGGCTCGAGAACGCCTCTAGTGATTAGGAACTTCTGACGACTGCTCCCACACCCAGTATACTAGGGCTGAAAGCTTGTGTGCCCCTTAAAGGCCACTTGGAAATGATTTCAGGGACCGACCACCAGTGGGACTACAGACTCTCCTATGGAATTTAGAGGCTGACGTGTACTATTTCTGCAGTGCAATTTTGCTTAACCATGTCTGCATTGAAGGCGAACGTCTGACGACTGCAACCACATCAAGTATCCTAGGGCTGAAAGCATGCGTGGCCCTTAAATGCCCCTTGGAAAAGCTTTCAGGGCCCCAGCAACACTGGGCTTACGGCCTCACATATGGAAAGTAGAGGCCGACGTGTTCGTCTGCGGCTGTGCTATTTTGCTCAAGAATGCCTCCAATGAAGTGAACGTCTCACGACTGCTCCCACATCAAGTATCCTAGGGCTGAAATCTTGCGTGACCCTTAAAGGCCCCTTGGAAATGCTTTCAGGGAACGATCAACACTGGGTTTATGGTCTCTCCTAGAGAATGTAGAGGCCGATGTGTACATCTGAGGCAGTGAAATTTTGCTGGAAAACGGCGCCATTGAATGCAAACATCTGACGACTGTTTCCACATCAAGTATCCCTGAGCTGAAAGATTGCATGTCCCTTAAAGGAACCTTGAAATGCTTTCAGGGAGCCACCAACATTCGGCTTACAGCCTCACCTACAGAACCTAGACGGCGACGTGTTCATCTGAGGCAGTGAAATTTTGCTCGAAAACGGCTCCATTGAATGCGAACGTTAGACGACTGATCCCATATCAACTATCCTAGGGATGAAAGCTTGTATTTGCTTAAAGGCCCCTTACAAACACTTTCAGGGACCCAACAACACTGGGCTAATCTGGTCACATAAGGAACTTAGAGGCCGACGTGTTCGTCTGCGGCCGTGCATTTTTGCTCGAGAAGGGTTCCATTGAAGGCAAACGTCTGACGACTGTTCCCACGTCAAGTATCCTAGGGCTGAAAGATTGCATATCCCTTAAAGGCCCCTTGGAAAAGCTTTCAGGGACCCACTAACAGTGGGCTTACTACCTCACCTACGGAATGTAGAGGACGACGTGTTCTTCTGCGACCAATTTTTCTCGATAACGCCTCCACTGAATACGAACGTCAGACGACTGCTCCCACATCCAGTGTTCTACGCTTGAAAACTTGCGTGCCCCTTAAAGCCCCCTTGGAAATGCTTTCAGGGATCCACCAACACTGGGTTTACGGTCTCTCCTATGGAATGTAGATGACGACGTTTACGACTTCTGCCGTGCAATTTTGTTTCACAATGCCTGCATTGAAGGCCAACGTCTGACGAGAGCTCCCACATGAGTATCCTAGGGCTGAAGGTTTGCGTGCCCCTTAAATGCCCTTTGGAAAAGCTTTCAGGGACCCACCAACAGTGGGCTTACGGCCTCAGGTATGGAAAGTAGAGGCCGAAATTTTCATCTGCGGACGTGAAATTTTTCTTCATAATGCCTGCATTGAATGAGAACGTCTGATGACTGCTCCCACACCAACTATTTAGGGCTGAAATCTTGCGTGACCCTTAAAGGCCCCTTGGAAATGCTTTCAGGCAGCCAGCAACAGTGGACTTATGGCTTCACTTATGGAAAATAGAGGTCGACGTGTGCTTCTGAGCCCGTGCAATTTTGCATCACAACGCCTGCATTGAAGGCGAACGTCTGACGACTGCTCCCAGATCAAGTCTCCTAGGGCTGAAAGCTTGCCTGCCCCTTAAAGGCCCCTTGGAAATGCTTTCATGGACCCACCAACGCAGGGCTTAAGACCTCACCTACGGAATTTAGAGGTCGACGGGTGCTTCTGAGCCCATGCAATTTTGCTCGACAACGCCACCACTGAAGACGAACGTCTTACGACTGCTCACACATCCAGTATCCTAGGGCTGAAAGCTTGCATGCCTCTTAAAGGCCCCTTGGAAATTCCTTCAGGGACGCACCAACACTGGGCATACTACCTCACCTACGGGATGTAGAGGCCGGCGTGTACGACTTCTACCGTGAATTTTGTTTCACAACGCCTGCATAGAATGCGAACGTCAGACGACTGATCCCATATCAACTATTCTAGCACTGAAAGCTTGCATGTTATTTAAAGGCCCCTTTGTAACACTTGCAGAGACCCAAAAACAGTGGGCTTATGGCCTCACCTACGCAACTTAGAGGCAGACGTGTTCGTCTGCTGCCGTGCATTTTTGCTCGAGAAGGGTTCCATTGAAAGCAAATGTCTGACGACTGTTCCCACATCAAGTATCCTAGGGCTGAAAGATTGCATGTCCCTTAAAGGACCCTTGCAAATGCTTTCAGGGACCCACCAATACTCGGCTTACAGCCTCTCCTACGGAACCTAGAGGGCGACGTGTTCCTCTTCGGCCGTGTATTTTTGCTCGAGAAGGGTTCCATTGAAGGCGAAGGTCTGACGACTGCTCCCACANCCCCTTGGAAATGCTTTCAGGGATCCACCAACACTGGGTTTACGGTCTCTCCTATGGAATGTAGATGACGACGTTTACGACTTCTGCCGTGCAATTTTGTTTCACAATGCCTGCATTGAAGGCCAACGTCTGACGAGAGCTCCCACATGAGTATCCTAGGGCTGAAGGTTTGCGTGCCCCTTAAATGCCCTTTGGAAAAGCTTTCAGGGACCCACCAACAGTGGGCTTACGGCCTCACGTATGGAAAGTAGAGGCCGAAATTTTCATCTGCGGACGTGAAATTTTTCTTCATAATGCCTGCATTGAATGAGAACGTCTGATGACTGCTCCCACACCAACTATTTAGGGCTGAAATCTTGCGTGACCCTTAAAGGCCCCTTGGAAATGCTTTCAGGCAGCCAGCAACAGTGGACTTATGGCTTCACTTATGGAAAATAGAGGTCGACGTGTGCTTCTGAGCCCGTGCAATTTTGCATCACAACGCCTGCATTGAAGGCGAACGTCTGACGACTGCTCCCAGATCAAGTCTCCTAGGGCTGAAAGCTTGCCTGCCCCTTAAAGGCCCCTTGGAAATGCTTTCATGGACCCACCAACGCAGGGCTTAAGACCTCACCTACGGAATTTAGAGGTCGACGGGTGCTTCTGAGCCCATGCAATTTTGCTCGACAACGCCACCACTGAAGACGAACGTCTTACGACTGCTCACACATCCAGTATCCTAGGGCTGAAAGCTTGCATGCCTCTTAAAGGCCCCTTGGAAATTCCTTCAGGGACGCACCAACACTGGGCATACTACCTCACCTACGGGATGTAGAGGCCGGCGTGTACGACTTCTACCGTGAATTTTGTTTCACAACGCCTGCATAGAATGCGAACGTCAGACGACTGATCCCATATCAACTATTCTAGCACTGAAAGCTTGCATGTTACTTAAAGGCCCCTTTGTAACACTTGCAGAGACCCAAAAACAGTGGGCTTATGGCCTCACCTACGCAACTTAGAGGCAGACGTGTTCGTCTGCTGCCGTGCATTTTTGCTCGAGAAGGGTTCCATTGAAAGCAAATGTCTGACGACTGTTCCCACATCAAGTATCCTAGGGCTGAAAGATTGCATGTCCCTTAAAGGACCCTTGCAAATGCTTTCAGGGACCCACCAATACTCGGCTTACAGCCTCTCCTACGGAACCTAGAGGGCGACGTGTTCCTCTTCGGCCGTGTATTTTTGCTCGAGAAGGGTTCCATTGAAGGCGAAGGTCTGACGACTGCTCCCACATCAAGTATCCTAGGTCTGAAAGCTTGCTTGACCCTTAAAGGACCCTTGCAAATGCTTTCAGAGACACACCAACACTCAGCATACAGCCACACCTACGGAAAATTTAGGCAGACATGTTCATCTGAGTCAGCGAAATTTTGCACGAGAACGGCTCCATTGAATGCGAACATCTACCACTGCTCACACATCAAGTATCCTAGGGCTGAATGCTAGTGGGTCCCTTAAAGAACGCTCGTAAATGCTTTCAGGGAGCCACCAACACTCGGATTACAGCCTCACCTGCGGAACTTAGAGGCCGACATGTGCGTCTGCAACCATGCAATTTTGCTCGAGAACGCCTCCACTGAAGTTGAACGTCTGAAGACTGCTCCCAGATCAAGTATCCTAGGGCTGAAAGCTTGCGTGTACCTTAAATGCCCCTGGGAAATGCTTTCAGGGACCCACCAACACTGGTCTTACTACCTCACCTACGGAACGTAGAGGTTGATGTGTACGACTTCTACCGTGCAATTTTGCATCACAAGGCCTGCATTGAAGGCGAACGTCTGACGACTGCTCCCACATCAAGTATCCTAGGCCTTAAAGCTTGCGTCCCCCTTAAAGACCACTTCGAAAAGCTTTCAGTGCCCCACCAACAATGTGTTTACTATCTCTCCTATGGAATTTAGAGAACGACGTGTACGACTTCTGCTGTGCGATTTTGTTTCACAACGCCTGCATTAAAGGCAAACGTCTGCCAACTGCCCCCACATCAAGTATCCTAGGTCTTAAAGCTTTCGTGCACCATTAAAGGCCCCTTGGAAAAGCTTTCAGGGACCCACAAACACTGGGCTTGCGGCCTCACATATTGAAAGTAGAGGCCGACGTGTTCGTCTGCGGCCGTGCAATTTTCCTTCATAACGCCTGCATTGAATGTGAACGTCGGACGACTGATGCCACATCAACTATCCTAGGGCTGAAAGCTTGCATGCCCCTTAAAAGCCCCTTGGAAATGCTCTCAGGGACCCACCAACACTGGGCTTACAGCGTCACCTACGGAACATAGAAGTCGACGTGTGCATCTGAGCCCCTGCAATTTTGCATCACAATGCCTACATTGAAGGAGAAGGTTTGAGGACTGCTCACACATCAGGTATCCTAGGCATGAAAGCTTGCGTGCCTCTTAAAGGACCCTTGGAAATGCTTTCAGGGACCCACAAACAGTGGGCTGACGGCCTCACATACGGAAAGTAGAGGCCGAAGTTTTCATCTGCGGCCGTGAAATTTTGCTTCATAACGCCTACATTGAAGGTGAAAGTCTGACGACTGCTCCCACATCAAGTATCCTAGGTCTGAAAGCTTGCGTGCCCCTTAAAGGCCCCTTGGAAATGCTTTCAGGCACCCAGCAACAGTGGGCTTACGGCTTCACTTATGGAACTTAGAGGTCGACGTGTGCTTCTGAGCCCGTGCAATTTTGCATCACAACGCCTGCATTGAAGGCGAACGTCTGACGACTGATCCCACATCTAGTATCCCAGGGATGAAAGCTCGCATGACCCTTAAAGGCCCCTTGGAAATGCTTTCAGGGACCCACAAACACTGGGCTTACGGACTCACCTACGGGACTTATATGCCGACGTGTTTATCTGCGGCTGTGCAATTTTGCTTAACAACAACTGCATTGAAGGCGAAAGTCTGACGACTGCTCCCACATCAAGTATCCCTAGGGCTGAAAGCTTGCGGGCCCATTAAAGGACCCTTAGAAATACTTTCAGGGACCCACCAACACTGGGCTTATGGCCTCACCTGAGGAATGTAGAGGCCGACGTGTTCGTATGCGACCGTGCAATTTTGCTCGACAACGCCTCCACTGAAGACGAATGTCTGACGACTGCTCCCACGTCCAGTATCCTAGGGCTGAAAGCATGCGTGCCCCTTAAAGGCCCCTTGGAAATGCTTTCAGGGACCCACCAACACTGGGCTTACGACGTCACCTATGCAACTTAGAAGTCGACGTGTGCTTCTGAGCCCGTGCAATTTTGCATCACAACGCCTGCATTGAAGGCGAACGTCTGACGACTGATCCCACATCTAGTATCCCAGGGATGAAAGCTCGCATGACCCTTAAAGGCCCCTTGGAAATGCTTTCAGGGACCCACAAACACTGGGCTTACGGACTCACCTACGGGACTTATATGCCGACGTGTTTATCTGCGGCTGTGCAATTTTGCTTAACAACAACTGCATTGAAGGCGAAAGTCTGACGACTGCTCCCACATCAAGTATCCCTAGGGCTGAAAGCTTGCGGGCCCATTAAAGGACCCTTAGAAATACTTTCAGGGACCCACCAACACTGGGCTTATGGCCTCACCTGAGGAATGTAGAGGCCGACGTGTTCGTATGCGACCGTGCAATTTTGCTCGACAACGCCTCCACTGAAGACGAATGTCTGACGACTGCTCCCACGTCCAGTATCCTAGGGCTGAAAGCATGCGTGCCCCTTAAAGGCCCCTTGGAAATGCTTTCAGGGACCCACCAACACTGGGCTTACGACGTCACCTATGCAACTTAGAAGTCGACGTGTGCTTCTGAGCCCGTGCAATTTTGCATCACAATGCCTGCTTTGAAGGCGAACGTCTGACGACTGATCCCACATAAATAATCCTAGGCATGAAAGCTTGCGTGCCTCTTAAAGGCCCCTTGGAAATGCTTTCAGGGACCCACCAACACTGGGTTCACGGTCTCTCCTATGGAATGTAGATGACGACGTGTACGACTTCTGCCGTGCAATTTTGTTTCACAACGCCTGCATTGAAGTCGAACGTCTGACGACTGATACCACATCAAGTATCCTAGTGCTGAAGGCTTGGGTGCCTCTTAAAGGCCCCTTGAATTGCTTTCAGGGACCCACCAACACTGGGCTTAAGTCCTGTCCTACAGAAATTAGATGTCGACGTGTTCGTCTGCGGCTGTGCAATCTTGTTACACAACGACTGCATTAAACGCGAACGTCTGAAGACTGCTGCCACATCAAGTCTCCTAGGGTTGAAAGCTTGCGTGCCCCATTAAAGGCCCCTTGGGAAAGCTTTCAGGGCCCCACCAACACTTGGATTACGGCCTCACATATGGAAAGTAGAGGCCGACGTGTTCACCTGCGGCTGTGAAATTTTTCTTAACAATAAATGAATTGAAATAGAACGTCTGACGACTGCTCCCACATCAAGAATCCTAGGGCTGAAAGCATGCGTGCACCTTAAGGGCCCCTTGGAAATGCTTTCAGGGACCCACCAACACTGGGCTTACTACCTCACCTACGGGACGTAGATGCCGATGTGTTCATCTGCGGCTGTGCAATTTTGCTTAACAACAACTGCATTGAAGGCGAATGTCTGACGACTGCTCCCACATCAAGTATCCTAGGGCTGAAATCTTGCGGGCCCATTAAAGGCCCCTAGGAAATGCTTTCAGGGACCTACCAACACTGGGCTTACGGCGTCACCTACGGAACTTATAAGTCAATGTGTGCTTCTGAGCCCATGCAATTTTGCATAACAAAGCCTGCTTTGGAGGCGAACGTCTGACGACTGCTCCCACATCAGGTATCCTAGGCATGAAAGTTTGTGTTCCTCTTAAAGGACCCTTGGAAATTCTTTCAGGGATCCAACAACAATGGGCTTACTAGTTCACCTACGGAATGTAGAGGTTGACGTGTACGCCTTCTGCCGTGCGATATTGTTTCACAACGCCTGCATTGAAGGCGAACGTCTACCACTGCTCACACATCAAGTATCCTAGGGCTCAATGCTAGTGGGTCCCTTAAAGAACGCTTGGAAATGCTTTCAGGGAGCCACCAACACTCGGCTTACAGCCTCACCTGCGGAACTTAGAGGCCGACATGTGCGTCTGCAACCATGCAATTTTGCTCGAGAACGCCTTCACTGAAGTTGAACGTCTGAAGACTGCTCCCACATCAAGTATCCTAGGGCTGAAAGCTTGCGTGCCCCTTAAAGGCCCCTTGGAAATGCTTTCAGGGACCCACCAACACTGGGCTTACTAGCTCGCATACGGAATGTAGAGGTTGACGTGTACGACTTCTGCCGTGAGATTTTGTTTCACAACGCCTGCATTGAAGGCGAACGTCTGCCGACTGCTCCCACATCTAGTATCCTAGGTCTTAAAGCTTGCGTGCCCCATTAAAGGCCCCTTGGAAAAGCTTTCAGGGACCCACCAATACTGGGCTTACGACCTCACATATTGAAAGTAGAGGCCGACGTGTTCGTCTGTGGCCGTACAATTTTGCTTCATAACGCCTGCATTGTAAGCAAACGTCTGACGACTGATACCACATCAACTATCCTAGGGCTGAAAGCTTGCATGCCCCTTAAAGGCCCCTTGGAAATGCTTTCAGGGACCCACCAACACTGGGCTTACAGCGTCACCTACGGAACTTAGAAGTCGACGTGTGCTTCTGAGCCCGTGCAATTTTGCATCACAACGCCTGCATTGAATGTGAACGTCTGACGACTGCTCACAAGTTAGGTATCCTAGGCATGAAAGCTTGCGTACCTCTTAAAGGACCCTTGGAAATGCTTTCAGGGACCCACCAACAGTGGGCTCGTAAGCCGTAGGCGGTGGCTCGTGAGGCCGTAGCCTCACATATGGAAAGTAGAGGCCGACGTTTTCATCTGCGACCGTGAAATTTTGCTTCATAACGCCTACATTGAAGGTGAAAGTCTGACGACTGCTCCCACAGCAAGTATACTAGGGCTGAAAGCTTGCGTGCGCCTTAAAGGCCCCTTGGAAATGCTTTCAGGCAGCC
>VZSC01013325.1:86040-112453 GCA_013398225.1 Steatornis caripensis | reverse complement strand
CCCCCCCAGGGCTTGCTGCACCCCACAACTGGTGGGCTTCTCATTTAAGGGAGCTATGCACAGTTCTTGCCCTAGACTATTAGGAAATGATGTTTTTAAAGTGTTGTGTGAAGAGGATGTAGAGAAGGGTTGACGTCCAGGGATTATCTGGAGAAATGCAGAGCTATTCCTGTGTACTGCTCAGCACCGTGGGGCTGGGATGGTGATTGCTCTTTGACAGCCCTGTGTGGCTACCTTCTCACCTCACACCCCTTATCTGAGACTTCTCATACTTGTGTAAGAAACATCAAGGCCTCGGACACAGCTGAGCTCACCTTCCAGTGGTCTCAGACATCAGATGCGTGCCCTGAGGTGTGCTGGGCCCCTGTGGAAAGCTTCCCTCTCCGAGGACTGNGGATGGTGATTGCTCTTTGACAGCCCTGTGTGGCTACCTTCTCACCTCACACCCCTTATCTGAGACTTCTCATACTTGTGTAAGAAACATCAAGGCCTCGGACACAGCTGAGCTCACCTTCCAGTGGTCTCAGACATCAGATGCGTGCCCTGAGGTGTGCTGGGCCCCTGTGGAAAGCTTCCCTCTCCGAGGACTGGCACTTTAGGAGGAGAAAAGAAATAAATAAATTTAAAAAGGGCCACCTACACGTATGCTTTGCCAAGGTGGGAGATGTCTGCAGTGGAAGGCGAACTCCACTACAGACCTCTGAACCAATTTCATGAGGTACTGTCCACTTCTCCCCTTACGCAAGATCAGGCGTACGCTGGCTTTTAAACCGACAAAAATGACAGTAAGTTTGCATTTTAAAGCTAACAACAAGAAAAAAAGTGTTATGTTGTTTTGTGTAACAATATTTATTGTAACGCCTAGTTGAAACAAACTTTCACAAAAGGTGTGGCAGATACAATTTTTTTCATATGGAGAAATCTTTGTTCCAAGACTGAATTTCAAGGAAAAAAACCCCCAAATCGGACTTAACAGTGGTGCAGGTCCTGGTTTCTTATGGCTCTAATAAAAAATCTTGAGTTAGCGCTCCCGGACTTCTCGTGCATTATCATCTCACTGCTGGGCTACTCAGTGGCAGAGGAAGTTTGCATGTGTATGTTTAGGCCTTTTTCATCTCCCACCCCAGCTCCCCACCCCATAAGCGTCCCTTCTGCTACCTGATGGCAGTGCCCCAAGCACCGGCCCCGGCGGGCGGGTGGGGAGCAGGTGGCAGCAGGCGCGGAGGGCTTTGGCGGGGCTGCGCGGGGTGCGTCGGCCCCAGCATGGGCAGGGGGACGAGGCAGGCAGTGTGGCAGGATGGGGATGTGCTTTGGGGCAGGTTTACGTAAAAATCGGTGGTGGGTTGCAGCCCCCACTGTGAGGCTCATCCTTCGGCACCCTGCTCTGGGGCAAGCTGGTGAACTCCGTATGGAGGACACGCTGTACCGCTATCGTGTGTGCCTGTGTGTCGACCGAACGACCAACAAACCAACCAACCAACCAACCCACTCTCCCTACAAACCTTGCAGTTCTTTATCAGGACGGGGGAATAGGACGAAATCCTGTGCTGGCTTATGTAGTGCGCGCAAGCCTCTGAAGTTAGTGTATATCCTTGCACCCGGTGTCACTACTAAAGAGTCTGACCTGCAGTATTGCTGTCTTATAAACCTTACACTTTGGGGGTCAAAATACTTGGACAGAACCTGTAAAATGAGGAAACACACTTGAGCGTGGCTTGGTTTGTGCCCGAGCGCTTTCTGCAGCAGCCCCCAGGAGGCTGTCGCAGGGCAGGGAGCAGTTCCCGTCAGTGTCCATCAGGATTTCCAAGGGGATGCTTCTGGTTCTTGCCCAACTCAGCAGTGACATTTCCATTTCAGAGAAGTGTGATCCTACTTATTCCTGCTTTTCCCCTTTCTTTGGCTGCTAGTGCTTCATGCTACTGAGGGTTCGAGTTAAGTATTTTCTAAGCAGAGTATCTCTGCTTCATGCTGTACACTTGGCTTGAAAATATTTCTTCCCTTTTCTTCCACCTTTTTTTTTACTTTTTTTTTAAGGACATGCTCAGCATTACGTCATTTGGGCTGCATGCCAGTAACAACAAATACGTAGGAAGTAAACGACATTATTCTGTGTCACGAGAAGGAGTGTTTCTGTAAGGCTTCTTCAGCACAGCGCTGAGGAAAACTTCGGGCTCTGTGGTGCCATAAGTGAATGAACCCCGAACATAATCCTGCTGCAAAACTGATTATGAAAACCTGAACCAAAATTGCAAGCAGGGCTCTCTGTATGACATATCTTGTCCTGTCCAGATGAAGGACAAACAGAATCCTACAACCAATTTAGAGAAAAGCAATTGCAAAGTCCTACAGAATATAGCTGCTTATTCTATTTGCAGTTTAAATTAAAGATGGAGACCTAGTCATGCAGACAGGCATAAGCAAATTCTTGGAGTTCATATGAGTTATTCTGTTGAATCACTTTATCCAGACGATTATATAGATTATTTATTCTATGGATTTTTACACTGGCTTGGCTCTACTACAATAACAAAGACTTGACTGTTTAATTTTAATTTAAGTATCTATATTTCATTTGTTAAGCAAACATCGCATAGCTTCTGCTTTGTAACCCCATGTGGTTTTGTATTTCTATACACACACATGGAGCTGAAGAAGCCAAACTTGCCTTTGACATCCATGTGTGAGGGAACTTCAGTGTTTTATTTGCTAGAGATCCATTTAATTTCTCTCTCTTTTTTCCATAGACCACTTGCAAGTGGTGATTGTGCTAACTTCTTCCCCCCCCAGAAGCATATTCTTGAACACTCCATCCAGATGAACTTTTGGATGGCACGAAATGGGGATGTAAGTGGTCTGCGTGAGCCCGATTTCCGTGCTGAGGGTTTAGGAGGAAAGTGGTAGGAAAAAGCGCCAAACGAGGCTTCAAGAGGATGTGTAATTAAAACATCTTCTTCCTTTTTTTTTCCCCACTACGGTGTGCAAATTTTCTGTGTAACACCATTTGTCCCCCTCTATGTCTTCGTGTTTCTTAACCTTATATTTCTCCTTCCTGAAGCAGAGTCCAGGCAGGGTACAGACATCTGNTTTTTTTTTCCCCACTACGGTGTGCAAATTTTCTATGTAACGCCATTTGTCCCCCTCTATGTCTTCGTGTTTCTTAACCTTATATTTCTCCTTCCTGAAGCAGAGTCCAGGCAGGGTACAGACATCTGTTTGGTTGTTCTAGCACCCCTGAACCCTGGGCCAGGTCTTGGCGTGGTTAGGTGTGTTCAGCGACAAAAGCAGAAAGTGGAGTTTTGGATTCATCCGAGCACCTCTGTATGGCCTAAGTCACGCAGAGCTCTATTTGCAGTTTTGGTTCAGGCTTCTATACAAGTTTTCTTAATAACTTTGGTGTTCATTCAGTCGTCCACCCTGGGAGGAGTCATGGGGGACCCTGAGCATGGAAGACAAGGTCCCCTGTGGAGCCTTCACAGGCATAAGCTGCTGCTTCTTCATTCCTACAGGGAAGCTGAACTTACACTGACGCGTCTGGGAAATATGCATAGAGGTAGGAGACAGAATGGCTTTCCTCTAAAACATTTTTGTTATTTTCCAGTTTGCCCGCTTGAAGTGGTGAAGAGAGAGAAGGCCTGCGGTACTGACTTTCAGGGCACTTGTGTTAACAGCCAGAGATGTGTTGCCCTAATGTTACAAATCCTGAAAAGTTACAGGGAAGATATTAATGCAGACTTTGACTGACTATCCCCTCTGTCTTGAGGGGCATTATTGCTCCTCACAGCAGAGGAGCAATGTTGTACTAATCAGAACCACTAACAGGCAAGCATTTCCTTTCTCCAAGCAAGACAAAAAAGCAAGAGACAGCTTTTTTAACATCCTTGCAGTTGTATTGCCAGCTTCCCAAGTGAAACCAAAATAAACTCCTTGGGCAAATTCTTTCAGAGAATCACCAATTTTCTACAACACCCTCAACCTCAGAATTTAAGCAATGCTTAGAGTGATGCAAGAGAAGCAACACATCAGTCATCTCTTGCTTTCTGTTGCATCCTTGCTGTACATACTTGGACTACAGAGTGCAATTGAGTCTTTACTGTTCTAAGTATTGTGGAAATAGCTAGCCAGCTAGCTAGCTATAAAAACTGTGCTCCGTAGAGATTATATCAAAGGATGGGCTGCATTAAAACTGAATTATTTTCATTCATAGAATGAAAGAGGGAGAGAAGACAGCAGACATGGTCACACAGAAACCTTGAAATAATCCAGCTGAAACATGGCATGGTACAGACCGTTTGCCACAGTAAAAATGTTTGAATTTCTACCTTTAAAAACTCTCATATCTTTAAGTTTTAATTTGGGCAAAAATGTTTAGAGAAAGTTTTAGAAGGAAAAGCTTTAGAATGGCATTTTAGAGCGGCTCATAGTACAAAATCATTTATGTGTAACTTTGTTGCTGAAGTGCTTTTATTACTGGATTTCTCTTACGCTTTTATTACTGGGCAGTAACAGATTCTTGAGATTTCTGTAAAACTGGGTCAGTCTCATCAGGCTTCAACAAACTCTTCTGTTCTTTGAACAGAGAAATTCAGCCTTAGCTAAACTCTTCACAACGGGGGCGGATTTTTTCCAGTAGGATGTGCACACTAATAATCATAGTGCAAATGGTATAAAAAATACGTGTGATCTTTGCATGGCAGTCAAACCTCTGAAACGCCGAAGTTCGTACCTCGGCCACAGGTGAGCGGGTTAGGTAAAATGAAAGGAGCCTCAGGGTTTGTAACAAGGTGAAACATCAACCAGGAAATGTTAATGATTAAAAATGAAAAAAAACATTTTCACTTTAATTCTTTTCTGCTATTAAGAACACTAAAAATCTCCGGAGACTCTGCTTTTGTTGTGGTTTTAGGCCCCATAAGCGGGCAGGCCTTTATTCCGGATGGGGATACAGATTTCTCAAACTGACCAAACTTTTCAGGAATTAACTAGACCTAAAAAACTTCTGACCTGCTTGAGGTTCGCTCGTCAGCAAGTTCCCTCCCTTTGCCGTTGGCCCGGCATAATGCCAGAGAGCAAACAGACGCGTGGTTAGTTGTGTAAGGCTGGAGCGGTCCTGCGGAGGAGGATGACCCACCTGCGCAAGCCGGAAGAAGCAGAAGGAAGCCCGCGGGGCCTCTGCATGCCTTATGCCCTAAGGTGCTTTACGTCTAATTGCTGTTCCTCATACCTACCTGTCCAAGAAAGCACCGGAAATTGTCCCTCACCAGTTTTTGGCAAAAACCCTTGACTTTTAACATTCCAGCGTTTATTAGCGTTACCAGAGTACCTTAAACAACTCAAAGCCTTCATTGACTAAGGGTAAAATTTGCTCTGTAGTTTTGATGATAGGAAAATATGAATTACGTTGAAGTGCAAAGTCATTTTAAGCAAAAGCGGGGGCTATTTTCACACTCAGCATATGTGAACGTTGTCCCCGCTCAGCTCCTTGAGCTCCTTGCAAGTCCGAGTAACTGCACAATCAGTGTGTGCAGCCACTGTCACCTTTGTGATGCCCGCGCTTGCAGCCACTCTGTAACAGCATACCAGCCTTTGGAGGAAGGAGTGCTGAAAACAATAGCGAAAGCTCGTGCCAAAAATACTTTTGATAGAAAGCGATTTTTTTAAGTGTTAAGCTGGCTTCGAAGCCTGTGGATTGATTTTTTTTTTTTTTTTGTTAAGAGCCTTCTGCTATAAATAGCACTTGAGGAAAAAATACCTTTACTAAGCTACTCTCCCCTTAGAGCTGCAAGTGAGTTTGTTCCTTTGACTTAATATATGCTACTTTTAATCACATTTCTGGCAAACTAGGCTGGAAGAGGAGGGAGGGAGAAGGGGGGATCATTGTTTGCTTCTGAGCCCTACTGTCTGCTAGAAATTATTAATGTTTGTTTCACAACGGGGTGTGAATTACTTGGTTGCAGTCAACCATTGTTTGGAAATGTATTTTGGAATGTTTCCTTTATGCAAGGTTTTTATTTGCCTAGGATTCATGACTCTGAATTTCTTTCAGCTGTTCACATGTTCTGTCGCTACAGTATTGCTCACTTTTGTAGTAACGGGTTCAACTAATAACCAGACATTTGTTTCAAACAACATCTTGAAACGTGGTGAAAATCAAACTCCTGAAAGCTGCACTAAACCAGCATCTCATACGTTGTGCGTTCTGCTAACAGCGGTCCTGGGATTTAACTTTTAATAGAAACCTCCCATTATTTCCTGGAAATAATTAAATAAAAGGTGGTCCTACATTTTTGCAAGTGTGGTGAACACAGTTTCAAACGTGATGATTGGGATTGAACTGTTTTGAATCTTTTTAATATGTTGGAAGACAGCAGTTGTTTTTTCCATTTTGTCTGACCGTACGTGAATAGCTGCATAAAATGGATCTGAGTTCATTAGTGCTGAATGATCTGGGAGACTAAGGCTTACTTTTGGCAGTGGAGGGGAAAGTGGGATTTTCTTTTACTAGTGTTGATGGATCCAGGTGCATCAGTTTAATCCAAATGTTACCACCACCACCACAACACCCCCTGCCCAATTTGTCAGAGGGAGGAATGTGCCTGTGGGAAAGATGTAGAGGTGGTTGGACTGGTACAAGCATTAGAGCTGGAGTGCCTTTCTCGCACAGGGCCAAGAGCTGAAGGACCAAGCTGAACACCAAAATCCAGGCACAGACTTCTGGCTCAATGTTACACTGCTGGGTACCCAGAACCTGCTGCTAAAACGAATGTATTTGTGGCTTGGTAAGCACTTTCAAAGACAAATTTTGACTTTGGGTCTTCATTATTTGGTGTTCTGGAAAACTAGCGCGATGGACGAAAATTAAACTTTGCTAGCCATCTAACTAGTTTTGATCAAAATTTTGATGTTTCAATTCCATACCAACCTCTTGCTGCTGGTTTGCAGGAATTACCTTACCTTATTTCCTTCTGGATCTACTTTACTCACTTACATGCAAATGAGCAGGTCAGCTCAGGAGAAAAATCTCAGAGGTGGTGATGCGTCTCGCTTGCCGTCTTTCGTTGTGTTCGTTACATGGAGACATACAGATATTGATTGGAAAAGACCTCCTGAATCACCTAGTCCAGCCCACTGCTAACCTAGACAGCCGTATCATCTACATCTGAGAAGTCTGTCTTTATGAACTTGAGTTCTAGTACCACTACTTTTTTTGAAAGGCCGCTCCATTGCTTTGCTGTGTAGATGATTAGAGGCCTTTCTCCAGTTACGTGTGAACATCCTCAGTCAGAATTGTCCTTACAACTGGTTTGCAGCATCTGTAGCTTCTTACAGCTGTGCAGAAGAGGCTATTTTTCTCATCCGAAAGCTCTTTATAGCCTTCAGCTTTAGCATAAATGCCTGCTCCAGAGAAGCGCAGCTACAAAATGGCATCTGGATTTACTTCCTTGTTTCACCGTTTTTCAGCCTGCTGCTTTCTGTGTTCTTCCTTTTGAAAAACAAAAGGAGTTAGAGCTGAAGTATGTCAGGAGGCTATTCCTGTAGAAGAATCTGTTTTTTTTCCTTCATGTTTCTTATTT
The DNA here is from genome assembly GCA_013398225.1 of Steatornis caripensis. Lineage (NCBI taxonomy): Eukaryota > Metazoa > Chordata > Aves > Caprimulgiformes > Steatornithidae > Steatornis > Steatornis caripensis. Next base: position 104,882 of record VZSC01013325.1, on the reverse strand, counting down.
GCAAATTATTTATCTTAAGTCTATTTTTCATTTTGCTTTTCCTCAGGTTTATCTGTGGTGGTTTTATNTTCCTTTTGAAAAACAAAAGGAGTTAGAGCTGAAGTATGTCAGGAGGCTATTCCTGTAGAAGAATCTGGTTTTTTTCCTTCATGTTTCTTATTTGCAAATTATTTATCTTAAGTCTATTTTTCATTTTGCTTTTCCTCAGGTTTATCTGTGGTGTTTTTATTTTGGATTTTGGCAGGTAAGTGTAGACCTTTGTGTCCACAGGCTCGATAAAGGTTGTAGTATACCACCAGAGTACAACAGTAGGAGACCACAGTGCTGCATCCCTTGCTTGTATCTTGCTTTGCAAGCTGGAAGTGTTGCTCTCCTTCCTCTCACCACTCCACACTCTCAGGCAGAGCAGATGAATCAGGGAATAAGTGGGATTGTTGCATTCCTCTGGCTAGTCTGTTACTTTATCTGCACCGAGCGGTTCCTTTAGCAAATACCATCTTGCTTTCGCTGCAAGTCATTCTGTTAATCGTACCTTATGAAGGTCAGTGTAGAAGACAAACCTATCCGGTCCTGAAACCCTATACGTTCCCCAGGCACTTGGCTCGTCTGTCAGGGCTCCTGCGTGTTCTCCAGTAGCATGGCTCGCTTTCCCTTCAGCTGCCTGCTCAAGTCGCTTGGCCTGAGGTGCTTGTTTCCTCTCCAAAGGAATCCACCTCTATATCGTTTTGCATCTCCTGTACGAGATTTTATTTTCTCACTTCACTTCATATTCTGACTTCTGATGCGTGTGGGATAGCCAGAGGTCAAACAGAAGACTTGCCTGTCATGCGTCCCTTTTCCTGCCTCCTGTGATGATAACCTCTAATAAGGAGAATGTTAATTGTTGCTACTTGGACATTGTGGGACTGATGGCTTCTTATTATAGATGAGATTGGATTCAGAGTTTATAGTTGCACTTGCAGTTATTTCAAAAATAACTTCTATTTTGTAGGAAAGAGACGTTCTCAGTTATACTTTGTTTTCTGATCCTGGCACATTTTGCACTGCATATAATTTGAGACTGTTTACGTATACGTAAGATTGCCAGGTCTCAGTTGAAAACTGTATTTTAGAAGCACGAAGAGAACTGGCAGGCATCAGATACTACAAATATTACATTTAGAGCATTTCTCGGTTTTCTTCGATGGCGAGTGAGCCAAACATTGCTTTGCTGCCTGGTAATACCACAGTTTTATAGCAGCAACCGCTGTGGAATGAATACAGTTACGCTTATGCCTGTGGGTTTTAGTGAGTGTATATTTGATCGGTTGTTTTCTGAAAGACCTGATTTTGTTACTTTTGAAGTCAGCTGGGATTTCACAAACACGTCTTTTGTGCCCAAGTATACAGCACGCTTAGCTAGTCAGTCAGTGAGTTACTCTCTGCTCAAATAAGGTGCGGATTTGATTAAATTTTTTTTCCCAGTTGGCCGTTATCTATTCCAGTTTTCTCTGACACTATACCGTAAATCGATTTTTTTTTTCTTCTGAGTTATTCTGGAAGTGGTTTAAAATGAAATTGGAAGTTGACACCATCAATGGTAAGAAAAGCAGAGCTAATCAACGCTGTGCATACCTAGCTACATGGCTGCTATCCTCCTTCCTTGCCAGGCTTTTGGGAACTTCAGGGTGTATCACACTGGAGCTTAACTTCTTTCTTTATTTTTATTTCCCTGTTCATCATCACTTAGCACTTACCAGCCACCTAGAGCAGCGGGTGAAGGAACCGACAGCTGACGATGGTCCTATGATTTTCCTGTGTCAGTACATATGACAGTGTTCCTAAGGCCGAATTAATTTGGATCGTTTCCTACTGGTGTCGCTGGGGGCAAACGGAGCTGAATGTGCTCTCAAACCATTGCCTTCCCAGTCCTGCTCCCTGCAGGCAATGGTTGGGAAGAAAGGGAGATGATTTGATGGGTACTGGAGCTATTTCCCATTAGGGAGAAAACTTAAACAGCAAGATTTTGGAATGAAGTGCATGTTGTTTGGACCGCTCAAAGCTGTTAAACAGGGGAGAGGAACAGCCGGTTCTGACTCCCTCATTTTTTATGTGATAGGATCAGTTTTCAGAGAGGAGAATGGATATGAGCGCCCTATGCTGTAATCACTGGGTATAAGCACTGGTAGGACCCCCTAAACTTCTTTAGTGTCTCTGGATGCTCAGAGATACAGGTGAGAAGGGAAGGCCCATCTCAATGAACAGCAGCACTGTGTCTTAGTTCTCATACTCTCTTTTTCATAAAGACAAAATTTAGGTATATTCAGTTTGCAAATTAGGACGCCTACGTTTAGATGTCGACGTGTAGGTGTCCCCATGTGGGCAAAGTGCGCTCAACAGAGATTAGAGAGCAGTTCAGGAGATTAGTTACAGCTCCACGCTTTTAGATGAGGTGATTTGAGCTTGATGGGACCTGAAGAACCTATGGGGACACCTACATATAGCCATATGTAGGTGACTTTAGCTGAACCCTTTATGTCTGTTGCCTGCCGTTTGGTGGGTTTTTGTTTGTTTTGTTTTGTTTTGTTTTGTTTAGGGCAGCAATACTTGANCCCATGTGGGCAAAGTGCGCTCAACAGAGATTAGAGAGCAGTTCAGGAGATTAGTTACAGCTCCACGCTTTTAGATGAGGTGATTTGAGCTTGATGGGACCTGAAGAACCTATGGGGACACCTACATATAGCCATATGTAGGTGACTTTAGCTGAACCCTTTATGTCTGTTGCCTGCCATTTGGTGGGTTTTTGTTTGTTTTTTTTTGTTTTGTTCTGTTTAGGGCAGCAATACTTGCGTTCTCCCATCAGAGGTCAAAAAGGACCCCAAGAATGCAATGGGGGCAGGCACCAAGTCCTTGCAACAGCTCGGTTAAAGGCAGTGGTACTTCCCACCTTCCTCTTGCCATCCTGGCAAAGGCAAATGGACTTCCCATGTTCCTCGAAGAACCTGGGGTAGTGGTGCAAACTGGTGGTGGTGGTGGGAGAAAGAGCAAAGGCAGCAGATGCTGCCCAAGCCAAAGCTTAGCACAAGGAAAGCGGAGGGTAGCTGACGCCATGTCTCCAAAGAGCCTGACATCCACCCACCCACCTTTATGAAGATAAGCTGCTTCCTGTGTTTCTCATTATTCGGAAGTAACTGCATTTAATAGTATTCCTTCTCCAGCAAGATTTTATCTTGAGAAAAGTCCTGTCATCTGTAGAGCTGATGTTAATGAACATGCGAGTTTTGGCTCAGGGCTGGTGTCGGCCAAGTGAGATGAACAGAGTCAATATCCGTACCAGTGAAATGAATCCAGTAACATTTAGATCAGATGTTTTTCTCCTCGCTCCCCTTTGCATTCACCAGTGTACTGCACTTGGCACCTGAATAAACACTTACAAATATTTATAATTCCCCACCTTCTCATAGGGGGCTTTCTGAGATCTTTCCCACAACTCTCCCATATAAAACAGTTGAATCCCTCTTCTTTCTTAATATAAACATGGAGGTAATGTGCCCCTTGTCACAGCAGACATCTGTTATTTGTATAGCAGTTATTCTGTAGTTCACAGATTAATCATTGTGCTCCATCTCATTTTACATTGCAATCTGCAAATTACAATGATTCGTTGAAGAGACGGTAAACAGGTTTGTTCTTTTTATTATAAGTAAACTCTTAATCACTCCCATATTCATAGCTGGTTTTATGTGATTTGTTCCGTTCTCCAGATGACAAATATTGGCTGCTAAAGACACTTTACTAAGATGGGCTTTGCTAATTGCCATGAATGAAGCTTGAATTTAACATTAATTAACTATTTCTGTAAAGGGCTCATCACAGCAAAACCTTCTGCACTTGTGTAAATTTATATTTAACATCCCATGACAAATGCGTGCCTTTCAACAATTGGTTTGCAGCTCTTAAATGTTTCTATTTCATTCTATAAATTATGAGTTCAGTTACTGCATCAAAAATAGCCGTGGCTTAGATTTTCATTAGGACAGATTACTCTTGAAGTGCATTTCCAGTCTTTTGGGAATCAGCATGCTTTCCCTAAAATAAGGATCTTCCTCCCATTTTTCCTGAATGTGTATGCATTTATATAACAAGAGAATTAAAAATACACATGAGGCCACTGCAATAATTCATGTGTAGGGGGGTGACACAGTACAGGAATTTTTCCAAACCAGTGTCTCTCTCTCTGTGCTTTTTTTTGGATTAGTTTTAAAGTTTCCATCACTGGAAAATAATCAGTTACGCTTGGGATCCATTCTTGCAGTGCCACCCTCCAAAGCCCTTTGATATGAAGGAGAGCTTGGGGGAATGTGGGGTCAGCCCTTTTGTGACCATCTTCATCAACAATTTTATTTAGGATGGAAATTCGGTGTTCCCAAAGTAATGCTAAATGGATTTATTTTAGATCTGCAGTATCTCGTAATGGTGCGCACTGGAGAAGCCAACGGCATTACTTTGGTGGTAGACCACCAGATAGATTGAAGAGTTAGTCTGGTCCCTTGGTCTTCCTCCTTCTTCCAGCAGTACCAATAACAAACTTTGCAAAGGATGGTGATCTTAGGAGACTCAAGTGTAAACAGCAGCGATCCACACTATTTATAACCGTTCTCTCTTGGTGCTCTGAAAAATGAGTCAGCTCCTGCAATTGCTTGTATCGTGCTACAAAAACTACTCTATGGCTGAGTGTATTGTACAGTCTCCTATTGTATGTTAGGATTTTAGTTTCCATATATACAAACAAGTAGTTCCTTTTGCAAATATTTGAAAGCTAAACTGTAAGATGTGGTAAGCACTCCACCCAATTTCTGGTATGCAGCTAAATGGTATTTTGGACTATTTTGTTGTTGAATGAATGCTAGGAGGACAATGCACCCATCTAGCAGGAGTGTGAAAGGACTGAAAATACAATTACAACTACCTATGAAATCAAATATTATGGGAAAGTTCTTTCTTTGCTTTTCACAGCATAACTTTTTTAAAGTCTTGACTTCAGAACAAAGAAAGTCAGCCTGTAAAGAAGAGTTCAAGTGTGATTTCCAGGAGATACCTCTAGAGTATTCCTTTAAATATGTATATGTGTATATATATGTGTTTATTTTTATGTATGTATTTTTTTTACAGGCTTTTGTCTGACAATTAATTTCCCTTTGCATTTGGTTTGCATTACAACATGTGCTCAAGCAATTTTTCTTGGAGAAGAGTTGTGCAAATACATATCAATTTAATCTGTTTGTGCTCATACAAATGATTCTCTGTGATTTTCTTGGCCCTATTGAATTTATGCCATGAACATCCAATTTACTTTCCTCTTTCCAGTATTGTCCATGGTTTGTCTTCATTAGTCTCAGGTTTTATACCAATTATTTGTCCTTCATATTTCTTGAATTTTGTGCAGACTCGGACTGTGTACATTTGGAACCAGCCTGGAACTCAGGAGAAGAAGAACTGCTTCTCTTCTCTATGATTTTGAGCCTTTGTGACTCCAGGCAAGTCCTCTGACTCCTCCTGCATCTGTGTCTTCTTAGAATCTGAGGTTAAGCTCTTCAGAGATCCTGGCTTGTGCTCACACAGTGACCTGAGAAAAATCTATCTGTGCGTGTCTGGGTGCCACCACGGTTCCCAAAAAGTGTATACCGTGGGAGAAAATTTTTGTCAGAAATATGAGGATATACTTTTAGTGCATTTTCATGACCTGCTACGTCCACGTACAGTCTTGTTGTACGGCTGCAAATGTTTTTGCAGCTACACATGATGCACCCTCCTTCCTGGAATGGAGTCCCACACGGAGTTCACTTCTTCAGGGGCATTTGTATGCTCCCTTTCCTTCAGGGCTGTCTCTTTTATTGTCTGTGCTGTGTGTTTGTTTGCAAATCTGAATCTTGCTGTATAGATGCAGAAACTGACTCCTTATGCATAGAGGAAACTACAGGTGGCATATTCTGCCTTGGGGTCTGCAGAGTGCCTGGTTTGCGTCAGTCAGCATTGTTTTCAGTAGATGGATCAGTTGGATCTTTAAATACAAGCTCATGCTGCCCACTTCTTGAACAAATGTACAGTTGGTAGTTAATCCTGTAGATTATAGCCCTGTATCGTTAGACTGTTTAACCCAACACCCTTGACCTTACGTGTTAGGCTGGCTGAAACTAAAGACTGATCCCTCGGCCGAGCTCAGCGCTGGTGTGATGAAAGGGTGAGTGAGGTTGGCTACTCCTGTTCGTGCTCTGAAATTATGCATCTGCTCTCTAGGTGAAGGTTTCAGGTGCCATCGCTTGGGTGTCTGGCAGCTGAGAAAGCTGCCTTGAATGTGCATTGGTTTGTAAACACAGACTGCCAGATGCATTCAGTTAAAATCTAATTCCAGGCTTGTGGCTTACTCTTGAAAGGCTTTCTTCCATCTAGCAGCACCACTGAGCTCTCATCCAGACTGAAGCTGAGCCAGCTGCCTGTCTTCCAGGTAATTATCTTCTGAAGTGCTGAAACATCTTACGGGTTTCACTGCCTTCTCTGTCATGGGAACCCCAGTAAAAGTGAAACGGCTAGGGGAGAGCTTGCCTTTCTAGCATTTCCAAGCATGGCAATGAGACAGATTCATGGAAGAAAACTCCACCCAGGCCTATTAAACATTAAGATGCTGATGCAACCGTTGGCTCAGGAAGTCCTAGATTGTGCAGTGCCAGGAACTGGTAGAATATACAAGGGAAATATCTCTGCTTGCCCATGTCTCTTATTCTGTTCCAAAATATTCACTACTTTGAAATCAACTACTGAATTAAATGGATCTTCAGTGTGGTCTTGTATAGCTGGACTTCTCTTACCTTCTTAGAGTGTTTCCCATATATTTGAAAGCACTGTGTGGTCTCCGCAGGAAGTTGGCAAGGGACCAGGATCACAAGCTTGACAAAACGTATGTATTGTCTGACATTTAATATGAGTGGTTTAGTAATCTCTAGTGGACCAAAGGAGTAATCTGGTCTGGGTGGAGGCAGTCAGCCAGCAGGGCTGACCAAGGAGAGTGGGAGAGAGACTTTAAACGCTTGACTTGACCAGTCCCATCAGTGTTCGTATTTAGATCACGTGTTCCTACCTGGCTGTGTGCAAACCGGGGCTGGAGAAATCCTGCTGAATAGTCAGAAAAACTGAGCTAGACAGATTGTTAAGGGGCACTTGAATCAGCAGGAAAATCTGACTCCAGAATATAGGAGGTGGCTGGGGCAGTAAGGATGTCTCTGAATTCAAGGTCCAGGACCGGCAGCAAGGAGAAGCAAGCTAGGAGTTCTTGCAGAGTGGAGCCGAAACAGCCAGGCAGGAGGTTTCTTAAGTATGACCAAAGATTTTCTTTGTGTTATGATTTACTGATTTATCTTTTCTGTGCTCGTCTCTAAAACACCTTTTCTAAATCTTGCAAAGTAGACAGTCCTGCTAAAAATGTCTATGCATTTGTCATTAAACCTGGGTTGAAGTGAGTGAAGGTGATGCTGGTAAGTTAGGGTACACTGTTCCCATGGAGGTGGTAGTTCAGAGTGAAGAAGTGTGCAGGAAATGTAAAGGGTTTGCTAAAGGAATTCAGGGATCATAGTCTGCTTCCACTAAATCAGAAAAATACGGGCTTAGTTCTGACAGACCTTCGGAAGGGAAGCAGTGGGGAGACTCCAAGACCGTTCCAGTCTTGCACCAAGGAGAAGAGGTGCCATTAGCATCTGGCATCTGACAGCACTTCTTATATATTCTGTATTATGCTGTGTGTTAATAAATGGCACAAGTAACAAATACGGGGCAGATCGCTTTTTTTCTTGGCCCATCCCTATGTGTGATAGAGGGCAGAACCATATCCTTAACCAAAGGCAAACTAGAGAGAGAAATATCCTAAAATAAGGTGAGCCCATCGGAGAAGAATGGCAACAACGGCAATAGAATTATTTTAGCTAATTATAGATGAAAAAGCACAACTAATGCAAGGTTTCATCCTGCTCTTTGAGGCAGAATTCAGTCCCGCTTCACTTCTGTCATGTGAAGAGCTGTAGGCCACACTGATCAACCGCAGTAATTCATGGTTGTCAGAATGGGTCAAATTGATAGTTTATTAATAAAAATAGCAATTTGGTGTTACAGTCCTGTTCATTATTGCTTGTTTGCTGTTCTTTCCTAAATTAAGAAAACCCTCACAGATACTAAGCTTGGCAACAGGATTGTCTTTTGAGCGTGTAGTGTAGACTCTATACTACTGCGTGTCCTTAGTTATAGTACGTAGTGATATATTGTAATAAAGGGAACATTTTCAGTAATAGCACCTCACATACAGTTGAGTGCATGGACATTAATTGTTAAGTTACCATTAAATGTGAGTATCAGTCAGTGGCAGACTCTGCCTCTGAGATACTGAGCAGTTTCCTTAAATGACTGATATTACTGAATGCTTGACAGTTCCACTGTATGATAGTTTTAATGAATTTCCTGCCTTTGAAATTCCAAATGGGCCACTTCAATCTCTATAGAGACATTAATTTTGCATCTGCTTTTTCTTCCCCTTAGAGCAGAATTTTTTAATTAACTCCAAATAGATGATGTTTACAAAGTGTTGTAAATACAGCCATGAAATCCAGCGGGTATCTGTTTTGAACCTCAGCTGTTTGTTTCCTTTTCGTGATATTGGGGGCAATCCTGTCTCTGCTTTTACAATCCTGTCTCTGTTTTGTCGCCTATGACCTCTTCTGCTCATCCTCTCTTCTCACATGCACCTCTTCCCTCTCATTCAGACCATTGCGATTCCAGTCAAACAGCAGTCTGTTAGGTGTCCATTTTTCAAAGAATACAGTAATTTCCTATCAACATCAAAGCAAATTACTCTGATTTAGTTTCTCTTTAGAAAAGGAAGTGTTCCTTTATTTTTCCACTCGAACTTGTTCATCCTTGCTAAGTGCTGCTGCAGATACCATTCCCTCCTTGCAACTTCTTTTTTCATCCCTGAAAGTTGTGATTTTCGGTCAGGCAGTTTTAATTTGTCACTTTTAAGGAATGTATTATGTCAGCGCAGCTCTCGCTCTTGTGCTCTTCTTGTGCTCTTCTAATATAATTGGAGTAAATTAATTTGGCCAGACACAAAATGATCTTACAAATTAGCTTTGAAAAATTGGAAGGGCCATGACAGAGCATGACAAAAACATTTATCATATTTTGTGACATTAAGGTCTTGCTTTCATATGAAAACATATAGCTTCTGGACTACTCATCCCTGAGCTTTAAATTAACCCCTGGTTTTGTGTACTTAAGTTGAACTTCTTCAGGGCACATTTTTCTCTTCAAATATTGCTAGACACCGATTCACAGACTAACTTCAAATGCCGGTTACTAATACGGGAAGTGAGTATTTGGCATTTTTTCATAGAAGGAAAGAAGTCACAAAAATACTGAATGAAAACTCTTCTCCCTTCAGACTTGAGTTGAAAAGTGAGCTTTCTGCAGATTTCTAAAATTTCTTTCTGAGTTTTCTAGATTACCATTAAAATTGGAAAGGAACATGGTGAAAAATTTGAAGAGAGGTTGTCAAACTCTTTAGAAATCACCGATAATTTAAAAATTACTTCCCTTCATATAATTATGCATTTTCATCTTTTTTTTTTCCTCCCTCTTACTCAAAACTAGCTTATATTTATGCTTATGAGACGTCCTTAGCTGTGTTTCCTGTCCAGGTTTGGACAGAAGAGGTGCAAAACGGCTGGTGAGTTGATGTTAACCAGCAGCAGCAGCAGCATTTGTTAATCCCAGTTTCATAGGCATTTATGTCCAATTGCGAGAGCTACCCAGCTTGACTGAAAAACTCATTCAAACTGTCCTCTTTCATGGTCTGATGCTAATCTGGTAGATTATTGATGCAAAGCGCGAGTTCAAAGTGCAGGTTTGGATGTAAATTGTTAATTTCCAAAGGTTACGTCATGATGCTTTCTAAGGAGCTAAGAGCAATGTCCAGTGTGGGCTTTGGGACTTGCTGCCACTACGGGTGAGGACTTACTTGCCCCTGCGGTCCTGGTTTGGGCCCGTAGCCAGCACAAGCGGGAATGAGAGAGTATGCAATTTAATCGTAACCCAATTCTTCAAAAATTCATGAAAAAAATTGATTCATGCGTATTTCTGTGTTTGGGCTGGAAATTCTAAAGGATTTCCATGTAGATTTGTCTTCAGCATTTTGAATCAATTTTATCGTCCAGGTCCTTTCGGTAAAATCTAAGTGAGAGAGTATTTAGTGTGGTTTTGCTAATACTGTTTTAATACGTAACAAGGAAAGCTGGGAGCGGACAGAGGGCAGAAGAGTTGGTTTGGGTTTTTCTTTCATACCTGGTGTTGCAGACTGAAGATACAAGCTATGAAGAGAGAATTTAAGCTCCCAGCATTATCTTGCTGTGTTGTATGACCGATTAATTGTTTGTAAAGGTAAATATAGTTTTGGCAGCTTCTTCTACTTGATTTATTTGCCGAATTTTCCAATATAAGTAGGATTTCTACTGCGTTTAATTCATTAGAAAGACTAATAGTGAAGTGTTTCTCAGCTTCGTTACTTTGAAATAAAATCTCAAAGTAACAAGTTTTGGGGTAATAAGTGAAAAACAAAAAGTTTTTAGCCAGGAGTAATATAATGCATGGCAAAAACTGAAATCCCAGTTCACTTACTTAGGTTTATTTTTGTAACTAACTCACTTGTCAGGATGTACAGAGCTTTCTGGCATTCCCATCCCTGTGCAGCAGCCAGCCCTGGGTATTTTGCTGGCTGTCCCCGGGCTCACCGAGGCTGGCACATAGCAGCTCCAGCTGTGTGTGGGAAAGGGCACATATGAGAAACTTACAAAGCCTTTTGCAGGTAATGGCCACTTTTTCTAATTTACAGCTAGTTTGGTTAGTATTAATATTGACAATGAATAATCTTTACTGAAGTGCAGTGTGAAAAGCAAACAACACTGCCATTCTAAGGGATTTTTTTTTTTGCTATTGCTGCTAGAAGAGTTAAAGTGCTTACAGAGGGCACCAGGAAATGTTGGCATCTCTTCATACAACTATTACTTGATTTGGCATATAACCTTTAATCTCTGCTCTACAGGGAAAGACTAGAAAATCTAGTCTAGTGGGAACTAGGAAGGCATAGAGGAAACGTTCCCTGTCACTGCCCTTCCTTCTGCCACTGTCACTCCCTCTCAGCTTGATGAGATCGTGGCTCACTTACCAGCTTGCAAGCTGAGAGAAGATGTCTGGATTTAGATGATCCTGATCATGCCTTTTCTCCGATAATCTTGGGGGCTGTTCTTGCCTACGTGCAGAAATAGGGTCCCTCCTGATGATGCAGACTATCCAACCCTGCTTTTTGCTGCCTTTATAACTACCGTGCATCCATAGTTCTATGCTGGAATCTTGTAAAAGTAAAGTAGTAACAATTATGAGTAGCTCTTTCCTTAAAGAGATTCCCTGACGCTTGGATACATGCTGAAAAGGACTTGAAGAACTGCCGGTCACACAAGGCTCTGCTTGTGTTTTGCAGTGCTGGGCAGGGTTTGACCGCTCACCCTTCTACCCGGTGCCAGGGAGTTGGGACTGTGGGTGTTTATGAGGGTAGGTTTGCAGGTGTGCCAACGCTGGAAGCTGTTCCACCAGGCCCTGTACCACAGTCACGTGAGGTGGGCTGCCTCTCTTCTCACAGTAGGAACAGATATGTTCTCCAGAGGGCAAGGACTTGGAAAGAGCGTTGTATGACCAGATGGAGCCACTGTGATAATCTGGTATGAGCTCTCAGATGATTTAATAAGAATTGGCAAGAGCAGGACATCAGTTCCTTGATGGCTTTCTGATGATAGGAGAGAGTGGTAAGGTGTTAATTAAGGGGGAATTAGCTCTCGTTAGCTCTGGATATACTTGTTCAATTATGTGCTTTTCTTTCTTTGTTCTAGACACAGAGCATTGGACTGCTGAAGTTTAATTTGATAAATATTTGAGAACCTGAAAGCCAGAGGAGGAAAGCAGGTGCCTGGGTGTCCATGGCAGTGGTGCAGGCAGTCTGTCTAGATTTGCTCACTGGAAAACTCGGTCTTGCTGCCTGACCCCTCAGCAGGGATGGAGTAACAGCTCAACACCACAGAGCGCTAAGGCGCCTGTGTTAGTGAGGCTAGTGTCTTCTATTCTGGCTCCTGGTAAAGCTGATAAGATTTAAATAGGAAGTCAGAGTACAAGTGTCTGGGGCATGCTAGAATTGGCTTTTTAAAATAGATATCCACAGCTGAAACATAGTGCTAGCCTCTCTCAAATCTCTCTATGGGGCCCTCGACATGCATTCTTCCTTCAGTCAGGGACCGAATATATATGGGCAGTGTCAGAGCGATGGGGGCTTGAACTGCAGACAGCGAGGGTAGGTGAAGGTCATTGAGGCTTTGATGGAGAAGAGCAGATTCCTGAGCTCCTCGTTCAGGGGCTCGCTACCTGAGCAGGGCTGTGCCATTGTGCTGCAAGAACAGCCAGGGAGAGCAGAAGCCACTTTCCTCCAGGCATTACCAAAAATGATGAGAAAAAATAGAAAATGCCTGGAAGAGGAGCAGTCTGAGAATTTGCATCCTGTTAATAAAATTATCTCCTCATCTGTGTACGCACCTCTGTGGGACTGCCGTTTCTCTGCAGAGCAGTCTGCTAAATGAACAGTTGAATCCCCACTTGTTCACTCGGCCCTCTCATGCCAAAAAGCACGGTGGAAGTACTAAATGCTTTTGTTTTTAACTACTGAGCCAGTTTAAACTAGTAAAACTCTTCAATATATTTTTTGTTTGGTGGAAAGGTGGTTGTATAAAATTATCAAAATTGCAACAATTAGCAAATTGCAGGGAAAGGTCTTTAGGACGTATAACTCCAACGTGTAGGCAACAGGACTGTAATTTATAGGCTGACACACCGGTCTAGCTATAGGCAACTCCAGCAGTTGCTTTGCTACTCATTAAAATAAGTGCACAGCTATAGGCTAATTATAGCATGCAGCTATGTCGAAAACTGAACCCAGACAGTAGAGACAGGATACCTTCTGACAGAAGCAGATCCACAGCCCACTGCAGCCTTGAAATCCTTCTGCATTGTAACCTGTTGTGTACCTAGACTTGTTTGAAATGCTGTTTATTTTGTACGGCTTCCTTTTGCTCTCTCTCCCCTGCCTCAAGCCCCCCAAAGATATCACCATGTCTCAAAAGGGGAGTTACCAAAGGTGCTCGGGACGCAGCAGCTGCTGCTTTTGGTTTTTGCTCTTGGAGAATGCGAACCCGTCCTGGTGACTCCCACTCTTTTATTATTAGAGCACAGATTTCAGCAGTTGCCTGGCCATGTGAGGGCAAAAAAAGAAAGGATTAGTATTTGCTCCCTCACCCTCTCTCATAAATGGAAAGACCGGATCGTGTTTTAAAAGTATTTGCTGCTGTGTTAGAATTGTGATTAGGGCTGTGTTTGTGTCAAACCGTTCTAGGTGAATGGATAACTCAGGTTATCCCAATATGTTCCTGGAAATGTCAGGTTTTGTGAAGGGTGACCAACGGCTGATTTTTCTTGCAGGTCTGTGAGTTAATTTGTCTGCCTGCCTGTGTTCATGTCCCTGTGAATAGAAGTCGGGTACTACTGCTCATTTTAAATATGCATGTATATAAAATGGCCAACAGTTTGTCTCGAGACTCTTTCCCGTTAACAAGGCTTGACTAAACTTTTGGGAAGTGCTGTATTTGATTGGTTTTTTTGGCAGCTGATGTGTGGCAGGCAGGCTTGGTGGGCCCTGATCTGGAGAAAGGGAGGTCAGTAGATGCAGCACTGGCATCAGCAAGTCACTCCGCTCTTCCTCAGAGCGGTTTGTACATATTCTGTGTTCAGAGAGATTTCTTCTGAGGAAAGAAGCAAGCTGGCCTTCGGCTTCCCTCTATAATGATGAGCTGCAAGCATTTTCTAGCATGTGCTCAAATCTTGGCTCTTAGCCAAGTACCACACAAGCATCCTCACTTCAAGATGCAAGCTAGGCTATCTAAATTTTGGAGTCTTAACCTGAACTTCACTGCCTTCAGCTACCTCTTAATCATATCTTGATTTGTATGTTTTCTTAGAGAAGACATTTCAAAAGATAAAACAGATTTAGCAGCAAAACAGAGGAAAAAAAAAAAAAGGAGAAAAGCCCTAAGATCCTGCATCTGGATGAAGAAGAATAAGCTTTCTGATCCATCTTGACACATCTGTTGCTTTAGAAGAAAAAAAAAAAAAATCTCCTGGCTGCACTGGGCCCTGCAGCTATGTGTGTTGGGGGCCTGGCTGTATAATTTGTGGAGCACAATAATTCTATAATTATATTGCTAATTGTGGGCTACCACATTTTTGAAATAACAGAGTGAAGTAATTTATAACGTAACAGTTTTACAGGAGTTTAGACAGACTGTTAACTGAAAATGAGCACTTACAGTATAGCTCCTAATAACTGCTATTGCTAAGGGCACGCTATCAAGCTGCATAAATGCCTTGCTAGAATGTGTAGCCTTGCAGAAGTATTTAATTTTGAAGAATCTCAGCAGTACAGTGCCTTTCCAGTCTTGCCTGTAGGTATACAAAAAAAACAAGAGGAGGGAGGATGGGAGAAAGGTTAAGAGTAAGGGGAAACAGTACCCACAAAGAGCTCCAGAAGACTCCAAATAGTAGGAATAATCTGAATTTCAAAATGGAAGAAGTGTTCATAGTGAAGAATGGAGGAACTGGATTCTGGGGGGGAGGCTGAAGTACTTTCTGGTTCAGTAATGAGGAAAAATTGGCAGTTTGAAAATTAGAAAATCTAGAAATTACAAATGGGGTTGCAGGGGTGAGGTATTTACATCCTTTTCACAGATGATTTGGATTATTGCCTTTACCAAGCTGAATTTGTGTTTGGGGAGCCACAGTTGCTTTGTGCGTCTGTGGATACAGTTTATCCGGGTGCTGCCAAAGCTGCTTTTCCTTCCTGAGGTTGCTTTGCCTTGGCTGTAGCAGAAAGGAGTAGCTGCACTGAATCGTTCAGGCAACGGATAGTGTTGGTGGTTTTGTTCTTGCAAATGTTATAAGATGGAAAGGTACTACGTTTTACGTAAATACAGAAGTAAAGTAAGAAAAAATAATTTAAAAATATTTCATACTTAATTACATGGAAATTCTACATGTAAAAAGAAGCATAGATTGGCAGATTTTTTTTTTTGCTTCCCTCAAAAATAGTGTATTCTACTATGTGAGCTGGTGTGTTAAGTGCATAGCAATAACTACCTGTTGTGACTTTTGACTACATACTGCTTGGCCTGACAGTATTTTAACTGTTTAAATACAAGCTGTGGTATAAAAAAAAAACAACAATTCTTTTTGACTCTGGATATTAAAAGATGAAACACATCCTCTATTCTTCCCTCATTCCTGCAAGTGTAGTTTTATTGTAATGGCTCATTCAGGATTTCAGCTTTTGGAGCTGACAATTTACTACCTTTGGCTTAGATTTTTATACTTGCCAAGCTGAGTGTATAGGCTTATAATTTCAGAAGTGACATGACACTGGTTACAAGATCATTATGAAACATTCTTCATTAAGAATCATACAAGATCATCGCAGTTTAAAGCTAGGCTGGCTATTAAACAGAAAAGAGATGCTTTTTGTTAACCCTCTCCCTCCTCAAAAGGTGGGAAAGAGACTTACACGTTGGAAAAGTTAAAACAGCTTTAATATAACTACAATAATAATGTATTATAATAATAGGAAGAATAATGATGAAATATATACAAAACCGATATTGAGCTCCCCCTCCCTGGTAACAAATTCATCACCTGGATGCTGCGGGGCAGGCCCCAGGAGAGTCCCAGACTGTACTCAGCAGTAAGCAGGAACTGAATTCAGGAGTGAAGGTAGAATATTCAGGCAGAGTCCTCCTCCGATGCTTAAGTNAAAGTAAGAAAAAATAATTTAAAAATATTTCATACTTAATTACATGGAAATTCTACATGTAAAAAGAAGCATAGATTGGCAGATTTTTTTTTTTGCTTCCCTCAAAAATAGTGTATTCTACTATGTGAGCTGGTGTGTTAAGTGCATAGCAATAACTACCTGTTGTGACTTTTGACCACATACTGCTTGGCCTGACAGTATTTTAACTGTTTAAATACAAGTTGTGGTATAAAAAAAACCAACAATTCTTTTTGACTCTGGATATTAAAAGATGAAACACATCCTCTATTCTTCCCTCATTCCTGCAAGTGTAGTTTTATTGTAATGGCTCATTCAGGATTTCAGCTTTTGGAGCTGACAATTTACTACCTTTGGCTTAGATTTTTATACTTGCCAAGCTGAGTGTATAGGCTTATAATTTCAGAAGTGACATGACACTGGTTACAAGATCATTATGAAACATTCTTCATTAAGAATCATACAAGATCATCGCAGTTTAAAGCTAGGCTGGCTATTAAACAGAAAAGAGATGCTTTTTGTTAACCCTCTCCCTCCTCAAAAGGTGGGAAAGAGACTTACACGTTGGAAAAGTTAAAACAGCTTTAATATAACTACAATAATAATGTATTATAATAATAGGAAGAATAATGATGAAATATATACAAAACCGATATTGAGCTCCCCCTCCCTGGTAACAAATTCATCACCTGGATGCTGCGGGGCAGGCCCCAGGAGAGTCCCAGACTGTACTCAGCAGTAAGCAGGAACTGAATTCAGGAGTGAAGGTAGAATATTCAGGCAGAGTCCTCCTCCGATGCTTAAGTAAGGAGCGTAACAAAGCCAGAGAGCAGTATCCTGCAACATCACCAGGACCTCACAAACAGCCCCATGCTGGGCTTAAATGGGCTCATGGGCCACAGGTGTGGGTGGAAGCACCAGATGAAGCTGCTTAGGGTCGTTAAAGCCCATTAGGGCCCTCGGGCCGCTGGCCATGAAAGGAGAGGGAGTGACCCTTGTGATCCCTTACCTTTATACTGAGTGTGATGCGTATGGGGTGGAATACTGCATTTGGTCAAACCACGATAAAGATTCATAGAATTCTTTTATTTCAAAGGATTTTTTTTTGCCTCGTTTCTCCCTGGAGAAATTTTCAAGCCAGTTGGNTACAAGTTGTGGTATAAAAAAAACCAACAATTCTTTTTGACTCTGGATATTAAAAGATGAAACACATCCTCTATTCTTCCCTCATTCCTGCAAGTGTAGTTTTATTGTAATGGCTCATTCAGGATTTCAGCTTTTGGAGCTGACAATTTACTACCTTTGGCTTAGATTTTTATACTTGCCAAGCTGAGTGTATAGGCTTATAATTTCAGAAGTGACATGACACTGGTTACAAGATCATTATGAAACATTCTTCATTAAGAATCATACAAGATCATCGCAGTTTAAAGCTAGGCTGGCTATTAAACAGAAAAGAGATGCTTTTTGTTAACCCTCTCCCTCCTCAAAAGGTGGGAAAGAGACTTACACGTTGGAAAAGTTAAAACAGCTTTAATATAACTACAATAATAATGTATTATAATAATAGGAAGAATAATGATGAAATATATACAAAACCGATATTGAGCTCCCCCTCCCTGGTAACAAATTCATCACCTGGATGCTGCGGGGCAGGCCCCAGGAGAGTCCCAGACTGTACTCAGCAGTAAGCAGGAACTGAATTCAGGAGTGAAGGTAGAATATTCAGGCAGAGTCCTCCTCCGATGCTTAAGTAAGGAGCGTAACAAAGCCAGAGAGCAGTATCCTGCAACATCACCAGGACCTCACAAACAGCCCCATGCTGGGCTTAAATGGGCTCATGGGCCACAGGTGTGGGTGGAAGCACCAGATGAAGCTGCTTAGGGTCGTTAAAGCCCATTAGGGCCCTCGGGCCGCTGGCCATGAAAGGAGAGGGAGTGACCCTTGTGATCCCTTACCTTTATACTGAGTGTGATGCGTATGGGGTGGAATACTGCATTTGGTCAAACCACGATAAAGATTCATAGAATTCTTTTATTTCAAAGGATTTTTTTTTGCCTCGTTTCTCCCTGGAGAAATTTTCAAGCCAGTTGGTTCTGATATGATATAAAATATATACAGTGCTCATTTTGTAGTCAAAGTTACTTGACATAAAGATCAGTAGATTAAACAGCATATTCTTTTGGGGGGCAATATTTGAATTTGGAAACCATATTAAAGTGAATATATTTCAAAGATTAAATCACAGTATGTGTGTGATTACATATGTCATTTAATTGTTCTGCAAAATATGATGCCAGATACATTATCTAACTCAACGTGTATGACTCTTTTTGGCAGAATTTTCCCAATAGACTGAATTCTATTAGGCAATATCTTGTTCAGCATGTCCAGACAAAGAAGTTATAAGAGAAAGAAAGAGAAGAAAAATTAGAGCAGCGGAAATGCTTTAAGTAAAGGGACAAGAACCTGGAATATGCAAAGTGAAATAGTATACATGAATATAAGCGATACTTCAGTATTTGTTCTTTTTGTTTTTCCAATTAAAACAGTTCACAGAATCACAGAATGGTAGGGGTTGGAAGGGACCTCTAGAGATCATCTAGTCCAACCCCCTGCTAAAGCAGCTTAGCCTAGAGCAGGTTGCACAGGAATGCATCCAGGCAGATTTTGAGTCTCTCCAGAGAAGGAGACTCCACAACCTCTCTGGGCAGCCTGTGCCAGGGCTCTGGCACCTTCACAGTAAAGAAGTTCTTCCTCATGTTTAGGTGGAACTTCCTGTGTTCCAGTTTGTGCCCATTGCCCCTTGTCCTGTCGCTGGGCACCACTGAAAAGAGCCTGGCCCCATCCTCTTGAC
>VZSC01013325.1:57211-85169 GCA_013398225.1 Steatornis caripensis | reverse complement strand
CTGACTGGCCTGTAGTTTCCCGGGTCCTCCCTCTTGCCCTTTTTGAAGATTGGAGTGACACTGGCTTTCCTCCAGTCCTCAGGCACCTCTCCCATTCTCCACGACTTTTCAAAGATGATGGAGAGTGGCCTGGCAATAAGACATGCCAGCTCCCTCAGCACTCATGGGTGCATCCTGTCAGGGCCCATGGATTTGTGGGTGTCCAGTTTGCCTAAGAGGTCTTTGACCCAATCCTCCTCGACCACGGGGAAGTCTTCATTTCTCCAGGCTTTCTCTCTTACCTCCAGGGTCTGGGAATCCTGAGAGGCAGCCTTAGCAGTTCTGCTGCTGCTTCTCTCGAGTTCTGTAGCAAGGCCTCTGTTCTCATTGGTAGGCTACAAGTGTACAACTTCTAATATACACATCCAGCCTAGTTATTTTTCCTTTTTCAGTGTCATGAAGCTACTGACTTTGGGCTTTTATTAATGAGAATTGCATAGTCTGTGATGAGCACGTGGCATTACTATTACTAGGGAAGCACGTAAATTTCTGCTGATAAGAAGGTAGCAGATGATCTTCTGCTAAGCATGGATTTTGATTTTGTCACTTCACTCATTGTTCAAAACACAAAGATAGGTACAGCCTTTCAGACCCCTAGTTAAATGCGCTGCATTAATTCACGGTATTTGCCTTAGTTTCTTATAATGTTATCCTGCTAATAATCAAAACTCCTTTAAAGCATGTCTCCTGCAGTGTTCCCTTGCACAGTTTAATGTAGAGCTTCCGTTCATAATCTTCACTGTTTTGCACTATTTAAGCTGCTTTAAAATTTGACTTTACTGTGCGCTGTTCTGTAGACCCTACAGCTACCAATGAAAATACACATCCAAGCTGAAAGCCAGGGAAAGGAAATAAAAAGCTAAGAATTCGGGCTGATGCGTTGCCCTCTTGCTTATGCATTTCTCCATCTGTGAAGTGGATATACTGCTACCTGCTTTGGATCGCTGGGTGGAAATTTTATGTGAAAGATCACCAGTATTCTCTTTTGCTCCGTATTCTTGCTCATGGCTCTGCTTTCTACTTCAAAGTAACAAGTTACATGAGATGCCTCTGGAGGTAATATTTAGCAGATATCTTTCCAGACGATTTAAGAAACAATTAGAAAGTTGTCTGAGCTAAATAGGTACAGAAAATTGATCAGCATTCAACAATTTTTTTTTTGTGAGATAGAAAATACATTATAGGGCATAGTTGTGTGAAATGCACATCTCATACTATTAGAACTACTTATGCCTCATGTCTTTTTTTTCTGTAACTGTCCATAGGGCTCCTGCTAGGCAATAAGGGTTTTGTAAAGACAGGCATATGAAATTGTAAACATTCTCAGTTTGTTTAAAATATATACCGAAAAAGTTGTAATATATTCCAATCTTAGAATACATAAATTTGATATGGACATTCAAAAGGGACATGGTGGAGAAAATAATTCCTGAGAGATTATAAAAGCATTAAAGAAATGAAATTACATTTATTTATTGGCTTGAATTCTACAAAAATACAAAAATACATTTGTCAATATTAAATAACCACTGCAAACCCACCTGCAACTCTACTATGCATATACTCTTCCCACAGATTCACACGCAACCTGTCCATGTTTCGTCCTGAGCAAACACCGTCTTAAATGCAGCAAGACGTAGGGATCTTTTGCAAAGACAGAAGCCTTCTGCATCCTAGTCAATAGGCTAAGTGTCCTTAACCCAAGAAGACTTGTGGTAGCAGATCCTGAACAGTATGATTCAGGGGCACAATGTTAAGCACCTATTGTGAACAAATGCCAGCCTTCTGTGTCTGCACCTATGGTCAGAGAAGGGATGCAGGATCTAAAGTTAGCTTTGAAGAATAACTCCCATAACTTGGACTAGATTGCCCGTCATCTGCAATGTCAGAGTCTTAAACTCAGGCAGTCTGAAGGCTGACCAGTTCAACTTCCTATCAGTGGCTAACCTTTTGTAGTTACTGAGTCTTTTATATATATGCAAAGTGTCTTCTAGGTCATACTCCCACCCCTCTCAGAAAGGTACTCAGTTGAGCAGCATTATGCATGTGTGTTGTGTATGATCCTGGCTTTCTACATGCATTGTTTAGAATTTGCTAAAACTACACATTTGTGACAACTCAGGGATCCTTTGGAAGAAAAGATCAGAGAAGTTTGGGGTTTTTTTTGCATCTGTATACCGAGTATAAAATTTCATTAGCCTTCAAAAATACTTTATGCAGGTATGAACCTCAACAACATGTCAAAGCAGAGAGTTGGAGTTTCTGAACTAATTTTTCGAGTTATTTTCAAACTATAACCCTTCTGCAGTGCACAGACCCTTTAAAATCCTCAGTCAGCTGAACTGTGGTTGCCTGTCAGGCATGGGAGATATAGGGCTGTTACAGCTAACTAGGATTAGCTCCTGTCTTTCTCGTTAGTCAAACTTCTAACTCTGGTTAAAAAGTACATTTTGCAACTTACTAATTTTAAACTGGAAAATAGGACCACAAAACTGGACACTGAATAAATTTAGTCCTTTGAATATGCTCTCTGCACTTTAACAAAATACATCTCAGTGACTTGATAATTACTATTTTTCTACTGTGCTATTTTATGGAGAGTATCTCTCACCAGCAGGAAAGTACAAGGACTTCTAGGAATTGCTAGGGTATAATGAAAGCTGCCAAAAAAGTAAACTAATACAGATTTTCTTATGAACCATGAAAATATTATGCTTAAACTAAAACCTTAACCTTTAGCCTTTGTATGAGAACAGCAAAAATATGAACAGGAATTTTAAAAAAAAAAGGGTGTGTATATAGACATCTGAGGTCCCAGGCCCTATTTTTCTATTTAATAAGTAGGGCCTGAGACCTCAGATGTCTAGAAAATATCAGCCAACCAATATCAAAATATCAATGAATGATGTGTGAGTAAGTGGAAAACTTCTAGTCTGATTAAATCTGTAAAAAGAATCTGAACAGTGGGATCTCCCCTTCTTGCTTTTCTACTGCCTTAATGTGCATTTAATTGCAGCAAGATAGCTTTTCACCTCCATAAGGGCATTTTTTCTGAGGTTTTGCCATTCTACTCTTACTTTCTCCACTCAGTAAGTCAACAGACTTTAGCCAACATAGCGACAATACTCTTAGAACAAAAACGATCTACCCAGCAAGCAGGGCCCAGCAACACAATATCAGGACAAAAGAAATATTCCTCTTGAAGAGACAAAAATAGTAAATTCCCACGATACTACTTGTTAGGGTGTCAGAGTGTTGAAATATACCAGGATAGCAATTCAACGTTCTAGACTGAAGATCAGCTATGGGGTCATGCAATCAAACCAGGAAGCCTATGAAGAATGAAGATAATAAAAAAAGAGATGGTTCTTTTTAGGGAGTTTTTTTTTTCTCATTAAGTTCAGTTGTGGATCAATTGAAACCATTTTTGAACTAATCCCTAATAATAATTAGTTTTAACAACACACAAGAACCAAAATTAGTTTTCTCATTCTGAAGTTTACCAAAAAAAGGACCATTTTTGAAGATCAGACACAAAATCCAGAACACTGTCAAATATCTTAAAATTGAATGGTTTGGCTTCTCTATTGCAAAACTTGTTTCCCTTTCAGAATAGAACAATTTTTTTTCCTTTTTTTTCTTTTTTTTTTGCTAAAGGGAATACAAGGGTTAAATAACCTGAAAGAAAAAAGGGATGAAATGAGTGTTCTGCCTGACCCTAAGCATTTTTTTGCGGTTTTGGTTCAATAGCCCAACTAAAATATCCCTTGTTAACACGATTCTAAGTACAAGATACCTTAACAACAATTCCCAGGAGATGTTGTAACACCTTTGTCAAATTCAGTTTAATGTCAGAGTGGCTGAGAACAAGTTCATTCTATGAAAAAAGAGGTATTTCCACAATTCCGTCCTAATTTTGGAAGAAAACAAACGTTGAAATATTAGAATTTCCCCCAGGATAAAAATTCTAATATTTTGCTCGACTCCAGTTTCCAATAACTCTTACACTTTAATTTTGTAATATTTAACTTAATGTTTCCCATGTGAGTATTATAGCACTAGTGGGTAAAACTTTAGTCACCTCACAGATTAGGCATGTGAAGGAAAACAGTTCGTATACGTAGAGGGGCAGATTTCTCCCTTCACAAGTGCCTTCCTCTTGTTTCCCCTGCTGATGAGATGTCATTTTATTACAGACTTGATGAATGGAGTTTCCTTTCTCAGGAAACAGTAGTCAGGCCTATGGAAGCATTTATGTAACAACATACATTCCCTCCATGAAAGTTTCCTTATTATCCCTTCCCTTGGCTATGTTGGACCGCAGTCAGGGACAGCCTGAAGGGAAACAGTGAAGTGCGGCTGCTGGGACATTTGTGGGAAAAAAACCTTAGCAATCCTGGTCTTAAGAGTTGTGAAGCCATAATTGACCGCTGCTTGCACCTCTGTGGTATGCTGAGCGAGATACCTTCTGTGCAGTTAATCCCTATGTGCTCAGAAAGTCCGACGTAACCTGCTTTTCATGCCTAGGTAGGGCAATCTCACATGCATGTGCGCTGAGCCTGGTTTCATTTCACGCATCAGGTAAATTCTCTCTTTAGTGCATGAGGTTGCTTCCTACCAGGCTGAGTCCCAAATAGCCCAGGTCTACGTTTTTTTCTGGTACTGGACACCTCCAAACCAACCAAAAAGGATTACAATGTGAACTAGATCCAGTTACTCTTCGAAGTTAGTTNCAGGTAAATTCTCTCTTTAGGGCATGAGGTTGCTTCCTACCAGGCTAAGTCCCAAACAGCCCAGGTCTACGTTTTTTTCTGGTACTGGACACCTCCAAACCAACCAAAAAGGATTACAACGTGAACTAGATCCAGTTACTCTTCTAAGTTAGTGCGAGATGATGTGAGCTTCTCCATAGCATACAGTTCCCTAGAGCTCAAAATAATTTACAGATTAAGTTGATCTATCAAAACTATCTCAGTTTTACAGATTGGAAAACTGAGGTGTTGACACAGTTAGTTACCAAATCCCACAGCATGTTCTGTAGCAGAATTTGGCCTGGAGCCTACGACGCCATACTCTAGGTCTTACACTGTGATGTTTGACCATGGTCATCAAATGGTAGTTCGCTGGATGTGTGTTAGCAGGTCTTGGGCTTAATTCTCTTTTCCTTTCTTGAATACAACAAATCAGTTCCTGTCTCCTGTTGCTACTGTTGGAACAGCTCTCCACTGCTGCCTGGATGTCTTTCCTGGTAGGTTCTTTCACCATCATTTACAAAAGAGAGTGTCTCTTCAACTTGATAGATAAGAAGGGGAGGAAGTGTGGGATGACTCCAGCTACTGAAATAATCCTTTACTGCATGACAGGTTAGACTGGCTCAAGATAAGACAGTAATAAATCCTCTCTTTCTGCCCTCCTAACAGCTAAAGCAGAGGAGAATACCTGGCTTAATCCATTCAGCGTATTAACTCAAAATAGTATATACAGTGTTTTCTGCTGGTTGTTGTGGGCTTGTCTTCCTTCACCTTGGACTTCTTGTTTCCGTACTTCTTGTTTCTTCCATGCTCCATTGAGACTTTCTGATAGAAAGTACGGTGCTACATCAAAATACTACTATAGGTCAGACACAGTCACCCTTATTAAAGGGTTGTGTTGACATACTAGTATGTTTCTTGTTCTCCCTTTCCCAGCAGAGCCTGAGGAAATGCTTTATATTACAGACTGGCGTATTTTCATTTTGGTGGGTTTCAGAATTATCACGTCCTTTGTTCTGTCCCTCAGCTGATCACTTACCTCTTCATGAGATGCTGCTCCCACAGGTGGAGTAGGGCTGTCCAGCTCTCACTGCTGGTAACCTTGCTGTGATGTACCGCTCTGACCGCTGCTGGTGGTGGTAAAGGGGAAGGCATTGTTTGTTCATAAAAGTACAAAGTTACCAGAAATATACTTTACTGCTTTTTCTTCTTCCACCTGTCTGCCTAACAATCAGTTTATTTCCTCATACCCACTTATCTCCATTTCTTGTCATACTCTTATGACTAAACTAGCATGGACTATAATATAGCTTTTTGTTACCAGAATCTATTTTGAAGTTGTGTTACAAAACAAATCTTTCAGTCTTTTCCTCATTGGGTAGAAGGTCTGAATTTTATTTAAATAGATTTTTTTTTAATTATTAGCTTTTTTGATAAAATACACAACCTTTGTGGAAATCTATGATAGCTGAGCACCTGATATGTTCACGTGTTAGTCACAGCACTGGAAAGAAGAGAAAAAAGTGAAGAGGAAATGTCTTGCATTGATGTTCTTGTTCTGTTCTTGTCTGTTCTCATTTGGTTTGGAGTGTTTTTTTTTTTTTTATGTGTGTGTTATTCCTAGCTTAGTGTCTCCATGACTCATCATAAGAATCCTTTTCAGTATCATTTCCTGAAAAGTGGCCCCACATATTTATGATATGTTAAGCCTTGCTGATCATCTCACTCCTCCTTATTCAAGCCAACACCTGTATGTTGTCAGCTAATCTGTATATTCAAACACTCCAGAGTAAACTCTCAGAAGGAACAATTAAAGATGAGTACTGTAGTTCGTAGGCTCTGGCGCCTGCTGCTCATCTCATTTAATTGGCTTTCTCTGTGCTTTGGGACTGCTTGTGTGTTTTGAATTAATAAACTATTAGATTAAAATATGTAAACAGCTTGTGGAAGTTGGATTGGGATCCAAAAATCCTCCCCATCAAAGGTCAATCCCATTGCTGCTGGGCTGCAGAATCATGGTGGGCACTTTTGTTTGGTCTCCCCTTGCCAAATACATGCCTTTTATCCTGGTCCATGTGAAGGATGGAGAGTGGTTGGTTGGTCTGTCTCTCTCCCCAGCTGAAGAATGTCTCTGGCAAAATATGAGTTGTGGCTTAAAAAAGCTTAAAAGGAGAAATGCTCCAACTATGTCTTGCAAAGAGGTAAACACCGCTACTGCTGACTTTATTACAGTAATGAAAGTATTTTTAAGGAGTAAGTCAAAGCTCCCATGCCCAAAGACATGTTCTGGGAGAGCTCAGTTCTTGCTGGAATTTCGGACTGTGGTCCTGTCTGTATATGCGTGAGACTTCAGAAAGGTCAACCTCCACAGCATGTTGGCTATGTGAATACTGCTTCTGAGCATCAATTNTTTTGATAAAATACACAACCTTTGTGGAAATCTATGATAGCTGAGCACCTGATATGTTCACGTGTTAGTCACAGCACTGGAAAGAAGAGAAAAAAGTGAAGAGGAAATGTCTTGCATTGATGTTCTTGTTCTGTTCTTGTCTGTTCTCATTTGGTTTGGAGTGTTTTTTTTTTTTTTATGTGTGTGTTATTCCTAGCTTAGTGTCTCCATGACTCATCATAAGAATCCTTTTCAGTATCATTTCCTGAAAAGTGGCCCCACATATTTATGATATGTTAAGCCTTGCTGATCATCTCACTCCTCCTTATTCAAGCCAACACCTGTATGTTGTCAGCTAATCTGTATATTCAAACACTCCAGAGTAAACTCTCAGAAGGAACAATTAAAGATGAGTACTGTAGTTCGTAGGCTCTGGCGCCTGCTGCTCATCTCATTTAATTGGCTTTCTCTGTGCTTTGGGACTGCTCGTGTGTTTTGAATTAATAAACTATTAGATTAAAATATGTAAACAGCTTGTGGAAGTTGGATTGGGATCCAAAAATCCTCCCCATCAAAGGTCAATCCCATTGCTGCTGGGCTGCAGAATCATGGTGGGCACTTTTGTTTGGTCTCCCCTTGCCAAATACATGCCTTTTATCCTGGTCCATGTGAAGGATGGAGAGTGGTTGGTTGGTCTGTCTCTCTCCCCAGCTGAAGAATGTCTCTGGCAAAATATGAGTTGTGGCTTAAAAAAGCTTAAAAGGAGAAATGCTCCAACTATGTCTTGCAAAGAGGTAAACACCGCTACTGCTGACTTTATTACAGTAATGAAAGTATTTTTAAGGAGTAAGTCAAAGCTCCCATGCCCAAAGACATGTTCTGGGAGAGCTCAGTTCTTGCTGGAATTTCGGACTGTGGTCCTGTCTGTATATGCGTGAGACTTCAGAAAGGTCAACCTCCACAGCATGTTGGCTATGTGAATACTGCTTCTGAGCATCAATTTCTTCCTCCTTCCTTTAGGCCCTAAGTACCTAACTCGGCTTTGTCAGGTGTAGCCCAGGGACCAAATCTGCTGATATGGTATGGCCTGAGGTGGCCCTTGTACACATGTGGACCTCAGCTTCCACACAGACCATTCTTGTACTCCTAGGAACATCATTTACTGTCACTCTTAATGAGGGACATCTTATGAATCAGTTAGATTAAGTACAACTTAAAATAGAGTCAATTTTTTTTTTAAAAAAAAGCTCAAATCTACAAGCTTGGGTACAGTTATGATTAACTCATTACCTGGAGAAGACTACTGAAGGTAGGTGTTGAAATATGTACCTCAGTTTATACAAACAAATATATTGTGCATGCTAATATATATTACGTGATAGGATACAATATATATATTGTATATATATATACAATACAATATATAATATATATTACGTGATAGGTACTTAAATAAAAAGCTGTAACAGCAAACCTAGAAATATCTTAAAACATTTATAACCAACATGGAAAGTGATGTCATTGTTGGTTAAATGTTCCTTAATTTTCAAATTATTCTTCTAGTGTATTATGCTTCTTGGAAAATGTGGCCAAAGAGACAGATCCAAGAAGTTCAGGTTTCTAATAATATAATAAATAATGAGTTTTTCCATCCTCCCAGCATTCTAGTCAGCAAACTACTTTTCAGGAAAATATTCCTTTGGTGCACATAGCCAGGAAGAACTGATGTTGGTGGTGAGGCAGAGTGGAAGTTAATTCCATGCCTTTAATGCACACTTGTAAGTATTTAGAGTGTATTTTATCTTATCTCAGAACTTTCCATATGTCCTATTAATAGCTCTTCAATTCTCACTATTGTAGTTTTTGCTTTCAAAGCTTCATGTCTGAAAGTTCATCACCTGTACTTCATTCATCGTTAGCTTTCTGTCTTTTCTTTCTAGTACAGTTTTTCATAATAATTCATCAATCAAATATGATTATTGAAATACTAAGCCATTCCTAAGGAGAGCTTCATGTATTGAAAGTGCATCTTTAGTTGCTGTTTTCTAAAAAACGAATTCGTTTGGGTTGTCCTCTAAGACAATTCGGTGTGAAAATCAAAGCCTTCCACATGCTATCTATGTGTTTTTTAAAGAAAAACTAAATGGAGGCATAGGATCAAAAAAAGGAAAATATTTTTCTTCTTAATAACTTGATATTACATGGTTTTATGAATGCCTTTGATAAAATCTGAAAAATATATTTTGAATCAGTTAAGATGCCAATGTTGCACAAATCCCTAAAAGAGATATAAAAAAAAAGTTTTTTTCCTCCAAGTTTTCTTGTAAAAGCTGAATTCTCCATTTCCCTATTCCATTGTATGTGACACGTAGCATCATCACAGTCAGCTCATGAAGCTGTCAGTTGTAGTCTTTTAGGACTTCTTTTATGATGTCATAATGGCAGAGGGAATATCTATGCAAGTTCAACTGCTGTAGGTAAAACAAATAAAGGTTGCTTTAAGTGATATTTTGTTTGAAGCAAACCAGCCATAGCAAGGAAATACTGGGTTAGTGCCTCTAGAACCCAACCTACCTCTGCTTAGCCCATTATGAAGAACTATTACATTCCTTTAGTGAATGTGACAATGGGAGCTGAAACTGCTGAATCTTTGACTTTGCTATAGGTTTGTTAAAGGCTGTAATGAGACAACTTTTCTGTCATTTTCTTATCTGTCAAATAAGGAAAGGAAGCTGCATAAATGCAAGCGGACGATGTGTGTTTCTTAAGTGCTAGGTAGTAAATACTGTATGATTAAAGACTAATACCGCAGCTCTGGTAACACAGAACAGTGATGTGCACTGAAAAAAATATTTGTTCCTTCCTTAGCCAAGGAGGTCTGGATAAATACATATGTCTTGACAAATTTATCTAACCTATTCTCAGGAATAACACTGATAGAGATCTCTGAGCTTCCTCAGGCAGTCTTTCACAAGAACTTCACAGTACCTACCATCTAACCTGAATGTCATTTGCTTCAGTTTAAAACCCTTTACTTCTAGTGCTGTGCATGATGAACTTGCTAAACAGGGGCGGGGGTTTAAGATTTCATCAGCCTTTTACAGAGAAGATACATTTATTTTGTAGCTTGATTAGAAATTTCAAACATTGTTTATATTAATTATAGCTCACACATCCACCTGCTTTGTCAATTTGAACAATGTCAGGGAAAACAATCTTTGTTAAATCTCTGCATTTTGTTTTGTCTGTATGAGTTACTAATACAGGTTTCATAATTTTTTTTTCTTTTTAAGCTTGGTATTGCTAGAACGACAATAAATGGTTATGCAAAAATATTAGTGATGTATTTTGTTTGGGAGGTGACATGTGATAATTGACCTATCCAGTAGAATGGTGTTCATAATCATGGACCAAATTCCAAAATACCTCTCTTCTTTGCACTTGAATGCTTCATTTCAGACATTCAGCGTTACACACATTGTGAAATACTGGGGTTTGGAGGAGAGGATTCCTGAGAGGGCCTAACTCACCGATAGCATTCAGGCTCAGGAGTTCAATATTAACCCAGTCAATATGAGTGTGCTGAATTACTTTACAATCATGAGCAGAAATTCCATCTGTTCCTGCTTTGTGGCAGAAATGATAACATACAAAATAAAAATATTGCTATAGTCAGAACTGGAGTGCTTTTTTTAAAAAAAAGTAATAAACCAAATGTTGTCCCATTTAATTCCCCATTCTAGGGACTTGAGCCGATGGTTTTTGCTCTGACTCTTTAGATTCCCAGTACAGCTTGACAAAGACTTTCTTTGAATTTTACTGAATGTGGGAACTGGCTTGTTTGCACTTTAACTCTTGAGGGGGCACATGGCAGGGGTAAGCAAACAGGGCTGTAGGGATTCACTTCGACAGAGGTTCCTCCAGACGTGTCACTGCTTTTTCCTCAGAGATAAAAACCAAGAGATTATGGATCAACAGTAAACTTCCTTAAGATGAGGCCCACGGTCTAACGACTCTTTTTGTTTTACAAGGCCCAGGGTGTGTTTGGGAAGGGAAGCTGTTAAGACAGCTGAGTCTGGTGATAAGTCGTATTTGGTGCTGTAAGGGACAAAGGGTTCCTTTGATTCCTGCTCACTTCAGTCCCCTCGGTTGTGTTGGAGGGGCCGTGCTATGAACTCATTAAAGGAC
Source organism: Steatornis caripensis (assembly GCA_013398225.1). Classification (NCBI taxonomy): domain Eukaryota; kingdom Metazoa; phylum Chordata; class Aves; order Caprimulgiformes; family Steatornithidae; genus Steatornis; species Steatornis caripensis. The sequence continues at coordinate 73,802 of VZSC01013325.1, read as the reverse complement.
CAGATGTACTTAAACCCCTTCACATACGTTGTTGCTGTTGTTGTTGTTCTTGTTGCTGCATCTTAAAAGCTGGGTCGGTTCAGAGGCCCTTAAGCAGCAGTTTGGCTCAGCTGGGGAGGCTCAGGGGAGAGGTGGATGGGTGGTCGGCGGCTCAGTGACATACAGGGAAAAGGAGTAGGTGGAAGTGAAACCGTAGGGCTCCATACATGATGCGATTGCCTATGGCAGTGGGCTACAGAGATGAAGGGGAATGAGGAAATGCTGTTTGCTGACAGCCTGTGGTGTTCTTCCTGAAGAACAACTATTGGAGGAATATCTGCTTGCTGAATGCCTGGTGATGCTGGTGCTGCTGCAGAGGGAAGACCCAAGGGGATGGGGTGCTGCTGGAGGGATGGTTGCTGGCACTTGTCTTTGGTAGGGCAGCAGGATCTGCAGGTCCCACTGACAGAACCCTCCTGGCTCTGGCTCCCTTCTCCCCATGGTATGAGGAGGACTTTTCCGCCAGCCTCTTCCCTAGTTGTTCCAGTGCCGCTGGAAATGTAGGGGTCTAGGAGGGGCAGTGTGAGGGGCGACCAAGAGAAGGAAGGAGGCTATTACTGGAGGAAGGAAATGCTTTCTTTGGTGAGGATGGGCAGGACGGTGAGGCCGAAGAGAGGAAGAGAATCAAGATATCTAATGTGTGTGGAAGGATAAGGACAGTCTAATTATGGCACAAAGGTCTTTCTGGCCATAGGGGAAGGTGAGGGCTGTCCCTGTGCTGTCGTAAAGAATATTTCATTGGATGGTTGGGCTGGCAGACAAGGGGAAGAGATGGAGGTCTCTGTCCCCACTATTCCCCACTGCTGGTAAACTTCCTTTCCCCTTCCTGAATACCCAACGAGATTACTCTGGCTCCCATCCCGTACAACCCTACTGGTATTTCCCAAAGCCATTCGGTGATGCAGATGGAGATCACTGAGAAGCTTCCAGAAGCTCCAGACCAGTTGTTCCTCTGTCTGCCAGGATAACAAATGTAGCTTTGCTGGACAAGTGGAAAATGAAGGGAATTGCTCCTGCTCCATGTGAAGGAGCTGTGTATTTCAGCTTGATCCCCATACTGTGGGACTTTTCTTGCAGCAGCTTGCTGTCTTCGGACAGGCCTTGAGAGGCACAAATGGGCAGGATGTGGGCCAGGTTGGAAGCATCCTTCAGGAGCCCAGGAGGTGAGGGTGCTCTGCATGCTCCCTGCTGTGGATGGGGATGTGGCAGCCCCTTCCTACCTCCACTGTGATCGCCTTGACCACATCTCCTAGGGCAAGATCTCACTAACACATCCTAGCTAACTGCCGGCCTCTACTGTAAGGTGAAGATACACCCAGCTGTCAGCCTTGTGCCCTCTTCAATGCCTCCACTGAGTAAAAAGTTGCTGCGATGGATGCAGCCCATTTGTTATCAGTATTGAATTGTTCAGTGCTGGTGTTATAGAGTGAAGGATCTAGAGGGAAGGACACCTGTGTATTTGGTTTTGATCCTGTGACCTGTATCTCAACCTGCATTATACTCTTGAAGCCTTTTTGACGCCTGAGTGAATTGGGAGGGTTTATTGTTTCAAGAAAACACACGGGTGATCCTTGGGCTGAGTACTTGAGGAAGGTGTGTTCAGTGTGTGCTAATGCACTGAGGTGTGGCAATGTTTGCCCTAGCATGGAACATCGTGGCTTGGGCACTACAACCAGCAGAGCTATGCTGACAGTTCTCTGAGGTGTAGCTAGCAAATATAACCAAGTCTGGTGGTAGTGCATGCAAATGCAATGAGACACCGACTGCCCAGTCCAGAGTCTACTCAAGTGCATCTGGATAACATCACGCCGCGAAAGTATCGCCATTCTTTCACAAGGAACAAAGGTGATTTGAAGAAAAAAAGAAGGTTGATAAGTGGTAGAACATAATCTTAAAGAAAATTTTGGATGAGAATAGAGAAATGGAGACATAATTGGTAAGCAAAGAAGGTAAAAGATACAGAAAAGTTATGGAAGTATTTAGAACACAAACTGACACACAGATTTAAACACTCAAAAGGAAGGAAGAGATGTTCTTTAGAAGCTCTGCAGCTTAGTCCTCATGAAGCAGAATGGGACATATAAGTGATTTCTAGGGTAACATGCATGTTACACAGTACCTCGGATTACTGGAATGGTGTTTGTAGCCCAACTGTTGATGTCTCCTGGGCTCTCTTTGGCCTGTCAGCCCATATTTGTGGTTACTTCTGCATATGCTGTCCAAGAACAGGTGGCAACCTTCATCCTCATGCTTCAAGCAGAGTGAAGTGGGTTAAAATCTATTCCCTCCTTGTAATTTTGAGTCTATTCACAAAATGATAATAAAATGAAACAAGAAATCCAGACCAGACTTCTCTGCAGTTCACAAGACTCTCTTCCAAATATAGCTGAACATGCAGGTTAGACTAACATTCGCTTTCCTATTCCTTTTTTCTGAGCAATTTGTAACATAGCAAAAAGAAGCACAACATTTTAATCAGGATAATCACATGCTCTCTTGTTAGATTTTTGGATGAATGCTTTCAGCTAGTGCAATATCATTTAGACAGACACTGCCTGCAATCCTTACCAAAAGTGACGCTTACCATAAGCACACAGTAAGCCTGTACACGTCTAGGAAGAATTAACAATTAGACCAGATAGCTAAAAGATAAATCATGACGCAAGAATGCTGAGAAAGAAATCAAATACATTAATAACCATGCTTCATCCTTCTCCAAGTGCAAAATGATACACTGTGAATGTATGTTTGTCTAATCTTCTGTAGTACTAATAATTTTCAGTCCAGACATTTTTTTCTTCTTAGGCATACGGTATACCAGGCTTTTCTTTCCAGCAGTGAAGTCCCTAGTGGAGGGACTGCTTTGCTGTCACAGTGCTAATACCGACACCCAAGGCTGAGGAGTATGAGAAAAGCTTGTTTGAAATAGTTGGAGACAGACGCTGATAAACATTGTCAGTCATGTTCCTGTCTTTAGTTCTTTGTACAATGGATATTCTTTTTTTAAAAAAATACTTAATAATTTGCGTTAGAAATGTGTATTTAACTGTAGAGAGTTCTGGTGATTATTCCTTGTGGTGAAGATACGTACAAGTTACATTCAGTTTCCATGAGCAGAATTACATGTACCTTCGTCTTGTGACTCTTCATCTCTGAGTTACTTAAGGATCTCTGTCAAGAGCTAGCTAAACCAGCCTTCTTGTTATGGAAGAACACAGGAACTTTTTTTCCCCCTTCGCTGCTAGGAGCAGAAAGAAGTAGTTCACTTAGTTCAGTCTTAGATTTTTGGCTAAAGTTTTACCATTTTACCTTGCCTAATGATAATTTTCCTCTTACTTTAATCTGGAAGACGAGAAACTGCTGTTGTTTTGGTACAAGCAGGATTTACTTGATTATTTTTTCCTGATTTTTTTGCAGCTTGGGAGTGTGTGCAGAGCCTGAGGAAAAGGCCTGAGAGGGTAAGGAAAACATAGCTCAACAGTTTGTGTTGCTCATGAGCAAATTAATCACAGTTACAATTAAATATGCAATGACATTTGCAAAGATGAACTGAACCCAGCTCATTCTTAGCAGACTTGTTTTAAATGAAATGTAAATACTAAAGGACAGTAAGAACTTCAAGATTCCTTGCTGAAGTCTTCCACAACTTACTATGGGCCTGATCCTGATATGCTTGTGTGCAATTGGTTATTATACTCTCGTAGCATAAAAGGAACTTAAAATGCAAATGTGAGTATCTTACACCAATATTAAGCGATGTTGTGATGCCAAAGCAATGTAAAGACGCTTCAATGTAAATGAAACTCAGACTCTCTCTGTTTATGAGAATTACACATCTGCAAAATATCTATAATACAGAACATGGCCGTTGTTTAATTTTTACCTAATTAGAGAGACTTGAAAACATCTGGTAATTGACACCAATCCATTTTTTCCATTGTATCTTTTCTTGGTAAGCTGGGAACAGAATACAATATATCCCATGAGGTGCTCTTTAGTTTATGACAGGTGTGCATTTCCTAGCTGATCATTGCATGACACTATTTGTTTCCCACAGATACAGCTGGAAATACATCTATTTGGCAGCAAGGAATGGCAAGGGAAAGAAAAACTGGTTTAGGAGAGAACTTAAACCAGAGATGTAGATCTATAATATTTGCACAGAAATCTCAATGTGGCATTTCATAACTTTCATAGGCATTTGCTTTGTCAGACAAAATACCATAAATTTAATAAAGAGTGTTGGTGCATAATTTCCAACATTAGTATAAAAAGCAAAATGAAAATGTGTGTTGTCCAACTATAATCACTCCCCTAGCATACGTAACTGCTTTTATTTAAGCTGTGTTACAGTTGCTCCTGTTGTGCTTTCTGCTGCTTGGAGTAAGGGGAACAGTGAAGTTGGCCAACTGCTGGCCAAGGCGTGGTTTGGGCTATGTGTGGGGTCTATGGGCACGGGGACCGGAAAACTGAGCTTTCTCCTTCTTCCTCTTCCTCAGAGATGTGGGAGCCACTGGGATGCATGAGAGAGACTGAGGGAAGAGCTTAACATAACTCAGTGTGGAGACTCTCATCTTCTGCTTAAAGAAAAAGCAGCTCTAGCAGTGTTGCTTGCAAAGTGTGCTTTACTTTAGCAATAGCATTGGTCTGGCACTTAGTCTAGACTAGTAAAGTCAATAGGGCCAGACCATTACCTGGCCCTGAGGCCAACATGTGTGGAGCAGCTCATAGCTATGCTGTTAAAGTCTTACGCTGCAAAACAGCCATGCAGACCACCTATTAGCAAAGGACCCAAGTTAACTTCTGAATTGTGCCTGGAAATAGTTTCAGAGTGCTCCCCGTAGCCTGTGTCAAATCTATACCAGAAATGAATGATACACACAGCCAAATTATGGTGCCTGGGAGCATCCCCTTGTGTCATTTACAAGTACAACTGTTCCTGTTTCATTCGTTGTTCTTGACTTGGAGTTTCCCTAGAAAAGCACATGAGGACAAATACAAACTTGTGAAAATTTCTAGTTTACCTGAACTTCCTGGCATAAAAAAGGCGATTTCTCTAGTCCAGGACTTCTTTTCTTGTAACATTTCTATTTTTTTAAACAGGAAGCTAGCTTTTATAAAAGCTTCCACAAATCTTGTAGAATGGAAAATGTCATGTAGCCTCTTGCCATATAACAAGGTGTAGGACACGTGTGTGTGTTTTAGTCCGATACGAGTGGCACACGAAGCACATGCACTCACATCGCAGATGCTGTGGTCCCACTGCTGTGTAGCCCGGTCTCCCTCCTTGCCCTGAACCAAAGGAAACAACCGTGTTTAGGATTTTCCCCCTCAGGTGCATGAAGGAGGGTGATTGATTTTCTGTATTGGATTTGGCACACACACACAAAAAAATATCCGTCAAAGCTGTGTCATTAGGAAGGGATTTTTTTTTTTCCCCATATGGAGTACGGAAGAACTTTCACTCCTGGTGCAAACAGACCCAATTCAAATGCTACTGGATATAGAGAAGTGAGGTTTGTGTAGGATTCCTATAATTATTTTTCTGTGAACAGTTCATGTCTTCTCTCAATTAATTTTTTTTTTAAAGTTAAGATTCTGCCATTCCTCTAAAGTTGTTTCTTGCCCTGACCAGCCTCCTCTCCCTTCCCCCAAAAAGCCAGTGCTTAATCTGATTGCATTGTCAAAATGGATTTATGGATTTGTTTACTAACCAGGATTTAGAATAGGATGAAACGAGTTTGCCCCTGGGGATGGATATGACTGATGCTGTTTTCCGAGAGCTGATTTTGTCACACAATTTTTTTAAAATGGATTGCTAATAGAAACTGATTTGTAACTAATGTAAATTGAGGGTAAAACGCTATGTTCTCATGTAAGTTCAGCAAATGGCAGCCTGGCATTTCTAAAGCCGAGAGGTGAAACGTAACCGCTCTGTGAAAAGCATTTCCTCTTTTCTTTTCGGCATGTTTTCACTTATATCCAGGGTGGTCCTGAGGATTTGTGGGCTCAGGGAGAACAGGAAAGATTTCTCATCAAATATTCCTTTTCCTCCCATTTCCCTCGTCTTTCATTGTTTCTCTCTTTTTTTATTTTTTTTGGGCATTTTTCCACTCTCTCCTATTGTGACAAGGTCTGAAGAGTGGCATCTCAAACATTTGGTTAAGAATGTGTCCTGTATCCATAAGAGGCACCACGCGCAATCCTCAGCCCCATCAGAGAACACACTGTTGGTATGAACTGGAGGTCCTGGGCTGATGTGTGGGAGCAGCCAGCGGCGGCTCCGCCGGGGCTCACAGCCTTGCTGGGGGGCTCTGCTGCTGCTGCTCCCCGTGCGGCCCCTCTGCCTGCCCCAGTGGGAGGGGGCGTTTTGCATTATGTTGCCCCCTTCCCTGGGGGACATGGAGGCCCCGGCAGGGATGAGGCTTTCTTTCCCTCCACCTTGCAAGTCCACTGATAGTTTTTTTGTTTGGTTGGTTCATTGCTTCTCAGAATTGCACTTACATCTTTAGCTTTAGTAATCTAATATTCCCTTTTACGTTGAAGATTTCAGGCCTTATTTCTTCCAAAATACACATATTAATGCTATTAAACGCCCCCAGGCCTTAAACCCTACGCAGCGACTTCAGAAAATGAAGTTTTTTATCCATTGTGGGAGGAAAAAAAATCTTGCCACTTCCATTTAATAGTATCACAGCCAAACCCAATGATGTGACAGAACATATTGGCATTGAAATAGCCCTTGCTGAGGAGAAGCACATTCCAGAGGAAATTGATTTTCATGTCACCAACTTACGCATATTTTGAAAATTAGGTTCTGAGCCACGGGGTTCACAGCTAATTTATTTGTCTTTATTTTTCGCTAAGCTTGTTCGAATGGATTTTTAGCGAACTAACAAGTTGCCTCTGACACAGACTGAGGAAATGTTCTTGCAACGAATGTATAGTGCAGCGTGACGTGTAAGTGGGGGTCCAGACGGCCTTGTGAAATGCATAAGAACTGTCGATGGCAGCGTATGACTAAAGTCTGGCAAAAACCGCTGGGATTTGTAAAGCCTAAAGCTGGAAGGCGATAATGTGGTCTGCTCTCTGTATTTCACAAGCTGCTGCACTTCATCCCATTATCCATGTTGAACTCGGTGCTTCCTGTTTAAGTTAAACATGCCTTAGAAAAAGGCATCCGGTTTTGATCTGAAATTAAGCAAGGTTTGCTTTGATAGCTTTTTTCCGATGATTGACAAAGTCCAAACAAACGATTACTTTTAATTTAACTTTATCTGGCATCGGCTTCTGACGACTGAGGATTATGCCTTTCGATTAATGAGCCTGCTGTTCTTCCCCATGACATATCTTTGCTGCAGCCGCGTCACCTATCAGCCTTCTCCTTGGGAAGCTCAGTCTTTATGTCTGCCTCAGACGGATTTTCTATACCTCAAACCCTTTCTTTTGCACCTTTCAGAATTCTTTCAGCATCCTTTTAGAGAAGCAAAATGTGGGTTGTAGCCAGCATCTTAATGTGTTACTGCGTGTCTCCTGGTAGTTATGTCAATTAAGAAAATCAATGATTTGGCATAACATATAAAAGTTAAATAAATTCAATGAATAATCTCCATATACATTAATTGAAGTTTAAGATACCAGTCAGTTTCAAGTGAAACTTCCAGCTGGTGACAGCTTGCCTCCAGTCACATCGGTATGTGTATGGCTGATACTGGTTTTGCAGGATTCTGTAACCATTTTAGCCTATGCCAGAAACAATTTTTCATGAAACTGCTACATGCTTTAAATTAAAAATTTCTGTTTGCCACATACTGTGAAATGTTCCCTTCATGCTCTCATCAGCAGTCATAAGGTGTTGGAAATTCTGCTTGTTCTTTTTTCGAAAAAAGAAGATCCTTCTAGTCTAAATTGGTTTTTGTTTGTGTTTTCTTTGATAACGTGCTTTAGGCAAGGAGTGAGAGAAGAGGAGAAAAGCCTAGTAGAAGCTACAGATAACTCCTTAACTGGTACGCTTGTTTCCTCTTGGACTGAAAACTGGTGATAATAAAGGTGTCATTCCCATGCTGTGGACCTTCCCTTGGCTCAGATGACTTCAGCCTTGTGGAATCTCCTGCACCTCTTGGCAGCCCAAGGGAGATAACGCTCCTCACCAAAGAACTCATCTGCCTTGCCTTGCTTTCCTTAGCTGGCACAGCGTAGCTTATCGAAACTGTTTCACTTAAGAAAGTGTGCATTCATGGGACATAAACTTGGCAATGGTTTTGATAATTGCTCTTTGTATTGCGCATGGTCAGTGCTTTTCCCTGTCATTACTGGTCTCCTAATTGTGTCTGGAATTCTGCAAATGTGAGGAATTCAGGCTAGACCCAGCCTGGATTTTTCAGGGCAGTTGCACTTTGACCCTTTGTAGGAGATGCTTGAAGGGGACTCGTGGATTTATTAGTGGTCTTTATCCCTTCCCGCTCCCCAACTCCAAATAAGCCCCCCTAAACTATTTGGTGCAAGATGTCTGCTCGCACAGCAGAGTGAGTGCTAGGAGAGCACGCCAGTGACTCTGTGAGTTATGTATTCATCCCAGTTATTAAAGAAAATAGACTTTTTGTGAAAGACGTGTTGTAGACAGAGGGATAACTTGCTAAGTGTGGCCTTTCTTCCATGAGGATGGGTAGGAGAGAGATTTTCTTACCGGTTCATCTGTCTCCCCATTCCCACTCGGATGTTGCTCTTTATTTTTGTCAGTGTGTGTTGCTCTGCACATGGCAAATCGCTGTTTCTTTGTCACTTACAGGTAAAGTTCAATCTTCTGGGGATTTGTGTATTGCAGCTCTTGTGGCAATGTTTGTAAAACTAGTTTGCTTGGGTTTTAGCATTTTTCTCTAATTGAGGTCATGAACTAGGCAGATGTTCATGACACACATCCCGTGATGTGCTCAATGACACTACCTGGGGAGCCACAGGGGCAGTGTATGACTTTTCTAGAAAAATATGTGCCTGGAAACTAGCAGAAGGTGCTCAGGATATTTGTGTCCTAACATCTTGGGTTCATTACTTCCTAAGTCATGTGACGACTCAGATTGTAAGGTTAGCAATGTCGAAAAAATGAAGTTACTATTTCTATCACTTTTAAGAAGAGACTTCTAGAAATGTGCTCGGCATGGCTGAGCAGATCTCAATGTATGACATTACTTCTGTGTTTTCAGTAATACTTGGTTTTAATCTCACTGAACTGAGTTGCCAAGGGCTGGTGTGTGAATTGAACCTGATTCGGCAGTGTTTGGAGAAACTCAGGAGATGCTTGATGTTCCCAGTTGCCATGTACTTCGGAATGTGCTTGGTAATTTGGGTTCCCCTACGTTTCGCCTCATGGATCTCAATGTAAGAGCTAAAGAAATATATTTGTTTATTAAAAAGTCAGATTTTAGTCTCACTCTGTAGTTTTCTTCTGTGAAATGCATATTGGAACTAAAATCATTAAATTAGTACAACCTTGCACTGTCTTCATTTGGTATAGCAGTGATCTGAATGGATTACCTGTAAGTGCCGAGCAATCCTTGCCTCAGACTGCCATAACACAGCCAGTAATAAACTGCATCATAAAACTTCTCGAATGTTTTTCTTTAGACTTAAGTGATGCTTTGTATATGCTTCAAAGAGAGAATTCTTCCCGTTAGAAAGTCTGGGAGAAGCCACCTAGAAAGTCACCTCTTCTGCAAGTGCATGTTTTGAGTCTAGGGTAGTTAAATCATTTGAAAGGACAGAGAGAGAAGTAGAGTAGAAACAATAAAAGTGTACAACTCCCGTCTTGTACATTTTGCAAGCAACAGCCAGAGGGATAGCTTTGACCTTAAAGTACGGTTCACTTATAGCACCATGCCTGATAGTTAATGCTGTTAATATTTATGAAGAGTGGTTGCTTATCCAGAACATTTGCTTCCTTTCTAAATAAATCATAGTGTTAAAGAGCCAGTCTTTCACCACGTGCAGTGATGGAGTGTTGTTCTGGATGCGATACAAATAATACATTTTTTTGCACAGCTGAAAAGGAAATATGCATTTTCAGTTTGACTCTGATCTGTTTGCTTTACAGTAGCATTTGAAAACTCGGGAACCTCCCATTGGAATGAACTTTGTTATCCTAGACATTATTTAAATACTTAATGTGGTATTAGTTAAATTCTGGTAGCAAGCAGTCACAGATGACTGTACATATGTACATAAAGAAGAGTGCAACCGTTTGCCCAACGTCATAAAGTAACAAGCTATTGGCAGAACTCATTTAGATTTGTGTCTGGCCCCCTGTACCTAGACCCAGGTGCAGATTGCCTGATGATACAAAAATACATCTCTATAGCAGAATATTTGATGGAACTTCCTCTCTGATAGCTTGACTACAATAGCTGAAAGGGGCCTTTTTTTTTTTTTCAGTTACATGCATACAAGTGCATAAAGTATTAAAAAGGCAAGCTGTGGAATAGATCTTTGGGCTTTCGTGCCATTCACTTAAATCTCAGAAAACACAACTTTAATGAGGGTTTTACCCCTGTATAGCTTCAGGCTTGAAAAACCAAACCTGCCATAGCTAGCTGTAATAGTGTTCCCTTTTAAGATATTGACTAGTTTATTTATAGTTTGCTTTTTGTAACAGGGCTAATGCCAATGACAAATGAATGTTGTAAGAAAAAACCCTCTGATTTTAGAACTTTTTCAAGATAGACTGTTACACTCGATGTTTAATGTTATAAATAGCAAGTTTATTTCATATGAGGAGAATTTACATAAATATTTTTAATGTTTTTAATAAATTGAGAATGAATGTTTCTGGGTTTGCATCCAGCTTAGAATGAAAATACAGAGAGGAAAGATGTGATGGAAAGGAGTAATGACAGCCCAGGAGAAAGATGAAGGAATGATAGCAGCAACATGAGAAAGAATGAGAGACACCCTGTTGGGCAGAAAGGGACAAACCTAAATCAACTGGACAAATTTATCTATCAATCTATCTATCTATCTATCTATCTATTTATCTGAGAGCTGTATAATCTTTTCATAAGCACAATATATAAGTCAGAAAATAAATGTTGGAAGTTATATGAAATGAATTTGCAGGCCGTATCTGGCCAATACACCATTGTTTCCCCAGTCTTGACCTGGATTAAATCCTACGTACCAAAAATATCCACATTACTTAAGGGAGACAAAGCGAGGTTATCTTGTCTCAAAGCTTGTTTGAGCTCAAACCAGGACAAGTCTGCACGGTCTAGGTAGCGTCCACTCCTCCCCTGTGCTTGACCTTCTTGCTGTGGTAGATACCACATGTTTCTCCCTTGCTGGAAAACCAATGTTTGTATTGGATGGAACTCAGGAAAGGGGACTGTGTATGTAGGCATTAATTATAGGAATCAGGTTCATAAACTCTGCCTGTTAGAAAATTAAACACAGGTTTCAATTTTTGCAAAGCTGCTATTTCCTCTGCACCTATTATCTTCTTGCAAGAGATTTGTACCAATTTTCTGTGGATTAATGGGTGTCAGTCCACATTTAACAGCAATATGACAGGTCAGAGTCTCTCAGGCTTTCTGAAAGGGTCCTTGGTTGTTTCCACAGCTTCAGTGGTTGCTCCCAAAATTCTCTGAAGCGGAACAGAAACAGCAATATCATCCTGGTGTTTCACCACAACGTTTGCTGATGCTTGTTGAATTGGGAAAGCCTGAACACAGAGTCTGTTTTAGGATAATGGAAATGATGGGGTCACACAGAATCCCTTCTTGAATGGTGCCCACAGCAGACGGCATGGAGGGACTTGCGCTGCTGCAGAGGGCCACGAGGACTGCAGCCAAGTGGCAGACTTGGCCTGCTGCAGAATAAAGAAGAGCTAATGCTGCATTTGGCCGTGGGATGAGTTGTCAGCACATCGCTGGCTGGTTCAAGCTTGTGAATGGATGCGTTCCATGCAACTTTGTTGGGTTAATAAAGCAAAACACGGGCAAACACTGGGGACTTTGGATGAGGCTAGGTAAATCCCAAAAAGGAAAGCTGCTGGCAACCTATGGTTTACTTTGGGCATCCTCACTAATAGGAATAGGCAAAGAGCTTTAATTTCTTGATTTTTTCCTAGTGTGTAGTAGAGAGGTGGTTGTTATGGGGGTGAATTTCTGCCAGCCATATTAACTGGGGTGCTGCAGACTCTTCTATAAAGCACGTTGCTGTAGAAGACTTGATATGTGAGCTGAGGAAACTTTGTCATTGTGCTGCTAAAGCTAAGCACGCGAGCTCTTGCTTTTATATTGTAATTAGTATGTCATTGTAAATACAGAAGGAAAAAAAAGGATTAGAAGTACCCCCAATACGGACTTTTTCTTCCTTCCCTATGCTGTCTGTCTGAATGAATTCTTGTCAATTCAACTTCCTTTTAATCAAGTGCAAATTATAAAATGAAAGTCAAGGTATTAAGCTCTTTTCTCAAACTGCTGAGGTGATTAGGTTCCAATTTGATGTTTTAATTTCCTATCATCTCAGGTGTTTTACTGTTTTGCCTTAAGAGGAATGCCTTAAGAGAGTCAGCCCTATAATTCCCATGACTCTCACAACACCATTCACGAGTCTGAATAACCCCAGATGCTATGCTGACTTCCAGCTTGTGCTTTTGACAGCTATTTTCAGGTTGTCATATTTCTGCCTTTGAACACTAGCCCTACTGAGATCCAGACTGAAAACGCTGAAGCTGCTAATCAGTATTTTGCCTCACGTGAGTGCAGATGATCCATCCATAGTTTGTGGCTTTCTGCACAGTGCTACTCCCACAGATGGAGTCTGAGCTTGGCATGCAGTGCTCACCATCACCCTTTTGTGGAGACTCATTTCTTTTGGTGCGTTGCCAGGGTGGCAGCGTGATTGCCAGCGCTGTCGCCTCCAGCATCTTCCTGCGTGAGGTGGGATGTCCTGTGCTCCCTCCCATGTCAGGCCTTCTCGCCCTCTCGGCTGAGGCATTGCCACCACCTCACTGCAGCTGGGTGAAGTCTAAGGCTCACGTTCTTTATTTGGGGTAAGCAATGCTTGTAAACATCTTCCACCACTCCCAAGGTCTGGTGTTTTTGTTTGGTTTGTGCCTTGCGTTACATTGTAGACACTCAAGCCTACTTTGACGCTGCATCTTCAAAGAGAGAAATCTTATCAGGAAGGCAGCAGTGGTTCCCTTTTCACCACTCACTCAAATCTGTAACCGCTGGTTCGCTGCCCCTTCTGTGGGGCCATCTGGCAAAAAGGATGCTGGATTTCACAAAGCCCCTGGAGCAATGCCAACCCGCTCTCTTCCAGCACACTGGGAAGGCAGAGGGTGTCTGTCTCGTGGCCTCTGAGTAACTGCTGAGTGTCGTCTGGTGTGAACTGTGGAAATGAGGACGCTTCTGAGTCTCGTCCCGCTGGAACTCGAAGGGAAACTGGAGGCTGCTGATACTTAACCAGGCAGAAATTCTGCTTAAACCAAAAAGGGAAAACAGTAGGAGGGAACCTTATTTTTTAAATTACTGCTAAAGTACTCAATATATAATGATTTTTCAGACAGTTCGGGCAAAGGAAACAATATCAAGAAACGTGGAATGTTACAAAAAATTAACAAGTGATGTGCTTTTAAGATCAAAGACCCTGAGGACTGTTTGTAAACGATTTAAACCAAGGAGTCAGGCTACTGCATCTGCAAGAGCTAAATTGAATCGTTGGTCACAAACCAAGCAGGGCTGGAATCAGGATCAGTAACAGAAGGCTGTCTCTAAGTTAGCCGGGAAGGTGGTGTGACAGGAGCTCATCTGCCAGTGCTGCAACAGGGTGCCTGTACTGCACATCGTTTGGAAGTTTTCCTTTGATGTAGCTGCAGTCTGGGCCTTTGGACTGAATGCCCATTGGGACATTGATGGCACTGCAAGTTTCGTTTCATCTGCAAGGAGTCCAGCGCGTATGCTCCCATCATTGCCCGAACCAAACGCGGGAAGTGGAGACACTGGGAGACTGGCAGCAGAAATGCACTGTGTTAGGGTGTTGGTTCAGAGCAGAAAGTATGCTGGGACTCTAGTGAGGGGTAAAGATTAGTACCTATCATCAAGTAAAATAAGTCTCTGTATACAGTTCATGGGTAGGACTCTGAGTTGGGTCCACAGAGCATCTCAGTAGGGTGGAGGAAGTAAGACATGTGGGGTGCTAGTCCCAGGTTCCACACAAAAACAGTGCAGGTAGCTGCATGTGCTGAAACAATACGAGCCAAGACGATGCCCGGCGTTTGGGAAAGCAAGCTATGACCTCAACATATTCCATCATTTTGCAAGGCAGCAGACAAAGATCCTTCTCTTGGAAAGTAGTATTATCTGCCTACTAGTCATCTGAGTTCTGGAGGGCATTGTGCAAGACGCTAGACACTTTCAGTTCAAGTGCAGAAGCCAACACTATGGCAGAAACAGTGATATCAACATTGAACAGCTGCAGTCCAGTCCGTCTTGCATCCCTCTCCCATCCTCACCTAAAGCAAAGACAGAGAAGAATAAGTGTGTAGAACCAATGGCTTTTACCTTTTCACAAAGAAAAGAGAAACTAAAAAGGACATGTATTGGTCACATGGAGTCCCAAAACTTTGAGGGAGGTATTTTACGAAGATTGTTGTGGAAAGGTGAGCTCTTTCTTTACTGTGGAATAAATAGTGAAAAGGCCAGCTACTACACAATTTGTCCACTTTTAAACATTAAATTTCTCCTAATCCTCAAACAAAAGGCTAGAAAGAATGGCTGTACTTTCTTATTATTATAGGAAAGGATGATAACATGCATGTTTTCCTGTGGCCCTATCTAACAAGCTGGCAGAAAGTAAAGTCAATGTTAGTTAAATACTTATGGAGACTACTCTAACAAATAGTACCTGGTAAGCTTGTGTTGCATTTGGCGAACTTTTCCTTTTTAAACAAAAAACCAAAATCAAGAATATCTGCACTGTCTAACAGCTGGTGATAGAAGCAGTGAAGTCAGTTATTTAGAAATAACTAAACTATTGACATCTCTCTACACCGATGCACGTACACAGACAAGGTATTCCTAGAGCCTGATGTGATGCTGTATCCTTCCAGCTGCTACTCCTGTGTGAAAAATGTTGTTGCAGATACTTGTGATTGATGATAGAAAACAATGCAAAAAGCAGGGGTGCTGTGAGAGGTGGTGGGGTTGAGCGCAGATTATGGTGTTAGGGACAACGCTTGTTCCACACCCTGTGTTTAGCTGTTTTGCCTAGCAAGTGCTGAGACAGAAAACTGCTCGGTCAAAGTGGTTTCTCGGAGCCAGAACACAGTGTATGAGAAGTAATGGGCTGTTATGGTTCTAAATGTCTGTAGGGAAACCTGACAGTCCCCACAACTCACAGCAGAGTAGCAGGTGTCCTCAGGACTGTAAGATGCCATGAAAAGAGCCCAACCCCTTTTCCAGGAGCAAAGTGCCCACATTCACTATGGTGAACTGAGTACAGAGTTTCCGATTTTGGAACAAGCTTGGTTGATGCTGGAGTAGGAGAGCATGCATCATAACCCATTGCACTGTGCAGACACGTCCTTTAGGTAATGATTCTTTCAGGAGAACTACCAAAACACCATGCTTAGTCACTCCGCCGAACCTGCACTTGGACTGAAATAGCAGAGCTCAGGCTAAAGGCAGAGCTCTGTGCGTCCAAGCTAAAATTCCGTGAAAGTCCCAGGTCAGAAATGAACTGAAGCATCAGGATTGACGTGGTTTAGCTGATGCTCCGGCAGACTTCTATAGGAGAGCTGCTTAATGGAAAAAAGAGCATAAGGCCATATGTGCCAGTTACAAAAGGTCGCTGAGTTATATGGTGTATGGGGTATCCGTCTCATCACATCTCGTAGACTTTGCTGATGTTATTAAAGACCTTTATAGTGAGGTGTAGATGTACGTAGACTTAAAGTATATTGCTGTGTTTGTAAATGAAGGGAGGTAACTATGCACGACATAAGACAGGTGCTAATTGTGTACCTCTGTGTGTGTGCTGAGCAAATAGCTAAGATTCCTTTGGGGTTTTAGGAGACAGATACATTCCCCTGGGTTTTTGACAACAGTATGCTAACAAAAAGAAAAAAAAGAGGAATAAGTGGTTTAAAACTGTCACTTACAGACTTGAAAGTGTCACCTGATAAAGCATTACGGATTTTCCTGGAAGCCTTTCATGGCTTTATTCAAATTTCATATCAGCCACACCAAATTAAGCAAAAAGGAAATAAAATTTCAAAGCGAGCCATCTTTCAGTAGCATATGCTGAATGTTCTTCTGAATGGAAAGACCGTTCTTCTCCCCTGTTTTGATTTAGCAGGGGAAAACTGGTATTCCTGCACTTATTCCTCCAAATAAGTGGGATAGCCTGCAGCTAGAAATCTTCCGACAGAAGTGCAGCAAAACAAATTGCTAAGCCAACGTATCTAGAATATTTGTTCTGGCAATAATATTGATTTGACTAGAGCTCAGTAAATCTGCCTTAGATTTCTAAAGAAACTATTCCTAGATTTCTGTTAGTT
>VZSC01013325.1:0-57097 GCA_013398225.1 Steatornis caripensis | reverse complement strand
CTGTTAGTTTTATCCTGGTACAGAGAATGCACACATCGGTATTTTGAGCAGATGCCTTTGAGGTTTTTGACCACTGCTCAGCGAAAATAACTTTCAGTGATGTACTTAGTGGTGTCTCTGACAAAGTCATTTTCTTTGAGCAGCTATAAAATGGGATCCATGAAAATTCTTCTGGTCCAAATTAGGTACTCAATAATGCGTATTTATGAATAATGCATGTAGAGAGAGGAGGAATTAAAAACTCTTTCAGAGGCTTGTCAAAAAAAGAAAAGAGCCTTTTTCTCCTTAATGTCTTGGAGTGAAGTTGATAGTAACCCTATAACTTAAGATGTAATAGAGTTACAATGACACAGGACATAACTAGAAACAAGGAGTAAAAATTAAACAAAACTGCCAACAGAAGTTCTAATTTCTGAATTTGCAGGCATTGTCTCATTTGACATGCATGCAAAGCAGCCAGTTTGAAATGGTGATGTTTTTATTTGTTGTGCAGAGGTATAATACTTTCTGCTCATGCCTTTTTTCTCTTTTTTCTTTGATGCTGTTTCTGGGATTGAAAAAGAAGTGTAGCAACATCCTAAATATTTCAGCATAATGAAATAATATTATGATTTGAAAGTTGAAACTCATGTGGTTTTGAGTCCGGAAATCCTGGGGACTCAGGGTTGTGGTTTGTGAAGTCGTCTTGTATGCTATACAGGGTTATTATGAGAGATTCTATTTTTCTTTAATATTATATTTCACTGCTGAAGAGATTCCTTCACTTGATACATTAAAGAAGGGGTAAAATTAAATTAGGTTAACCACTGAATTTAGGGATGTACCTATCATGATGCCAGTGCTCCAGGTTTTCTAGCCTCCTTTTTCATTGACTACAGAGTTGACTTTGAAGAATTTGTCAAATGTTCATGGCCAGATCTTTGCTTGTGTGAGACTTCTTACTGCAGAGCTCCATTCTGAGAGACTGATTTTTGTGACAAGCCGATATTGGTGAAACTCACTTTTGACAGGCACTTCAGACATTACAAACCAAACCAGTTTTCTTCAATCAGTCTCCCACTAATCTTTCAAAGCTGTGTCTAGACTTTTCTGCTGGGGCATACCGTGCGTGCCCTGGGGTTCTGGTCCATGCATCACTACAGATCTTGCTTGACCTGTATATTTGGGTTTCCTTTCTGTGGAAAGCCGGGAATTACGTTGTGTGTTCAAGTTTTGCCCTAATAGGGAATTGGCTGTGGCATGGAGCCAAATGCAAAGCAGGGAAAAATTATCAAGTTCCCTGATCAGATATAGCCTGAGACTTCACCTATGAGAGCAAGTATTTATCCCGTATATATATACACACGTCTTTGACATGAGGTCATTAATGAGCATCAATGGATTATACTGGCTGGCATTTACATTTGTTTTTGCATTGATAGAAATCCTGAGATAGTGGTACCTTTAAATTACCCCAAATTCTCTAATGTTTTTCCCATTTAAACAACTAAGATACATGATTATAGCTTTTGAGACACCAAATTACTTATCTGAAATTAAAGCTGCTTTCCGAGCTGCTAAATCATGTGGACTGCTTAAATCATGCATGCTTTCTTTTAAATTGTTGGTAATTTTATTAAAAAATTAGAATGCAGATAGCCTGAATGGAGACAACAGATTAAATTTTCTTGTAAAGTCATCCAAGAGGCCAGAATCTGCTGCCGGTGTAGAAGATAGTACTTACTGCTATTGCAGACATTATAAAAGAGCACAGTTTTTGATAGCACTAATAGCTCTGCTGCCTGTCCTCTCTTGCTGGGGATCGAAAGGTCAGCCGAGCTTTGTGAGCCCCTTACACCAGGGTGGCACAGCTGTGCTAGTTTTTCCAGCCCACTATACAGTATGGTTTACAGAGAAATGTCATGCCAAGGATCACATGTGGCCCTCCTGACCTCTCAGCTCCAATGAGTGAGCTCCCTTTAAAGTGGAATTATTTGGAACAGGCTCTAGCATGAATCTACAATGAACATTTAATCGGTTTTTCTCTGCTGCAAGATGCATAAACACCGCCAGACTTCCTATGGGAATGTAAATGATGTAACGAAACATTATTTTGATACCTCCATGGAAAAGACCATGACTTTTTACTGTTGACCACAGCTTTTCACCATTGGGTTACGCAGTGGGTGAAATCCTGGCTAATTTGAAGCTAGTGGAAGTTCTCAATCTAACCTCGGTGGTTATGCATGGTAGAATTTATTCCTAACAAAACAATTTTGTCAAATTTGTCAGTCAGTTGGAGTTAAAACATAGGAACTGTATGTAGTGTTAATTTAGTTTGCATAGTGTAGAACATGTAAAGGCAACAAGGGGAACATAATTCTGCTAAGTCCCAAGTACCCAAAGAGAGCAGACTGTTCATCTCAGTCTGCATACCCAAGGTGACAAGTTATGATAGAGGTGTCATCCCATCATACCCTCCATACATTCTCTTGACTAATTTACAGCTATAAATTTATACTCTGAAATCTTCATCTTACAGTATCACTATGATCTGGATGTAATACTTGAAACCCCCACTTTTCTTGCTCCTCGCTAGGTATCTGTCAGACAGCATATACTCATCTGCATGGCAAGTCCCTGTTCCTAATGGATTTCCTTAGCAAAGCAGTTCTAGTGCTTCAATTACACCAACAATTCAGGTGCCTCTCACTCTCACTTGCCAAGCAGAGCTTGAGCTGAGTCTTGAAGGACAATGGAAACTGATACTCTGCAAAGAATCCCCATCCAGTATTTGCCTAATCTAGCTTTTACCCAAACACTTGAGGCACATTTTCTCTTGCTGTCTTCCTATGAGCAACTCAATGAAGTCTTTCATACCTAATCCTGCTTAAAATACAGAAACTAAGCTGTGTGGCACCTGAGAGCCCGCAGGTGTTTTGGAGGAATCTCGTGCCACCACCATGTGGGTGGAGCACTGCACAAAAAATGCTGTTGTAGCCATCTGTTGAACATTTGGCCAGCAGGATGGAGAATGCTTATTTCAGGTGGTGGCTAGACTATATACCTGGAAAATGAGGGATCTGTGCTCTGGACTCCTGTGTTTGCCAGGAGCGTATCCCATCTATAGATCCTCTCTCTCTGGGATAAGCCAACTGTGGGACTACACAGAAAGTCATGCGGGCAGGCAGGGAAAGCCAGCGCTGCCTCTGCAGCAGAATGGCCAGGGTGACTTTTTTGGAAGTAGGACAGTCAGTCCTTGCTTAGGACCATTTCCTTTGGGACAGAAGAGGAAGGAGAGGCTGTCATGGCAGGGCAAATTTGCACCTCTCCTACCTTTGATATTTGGCCTCTGTTATTCAAAAAGGTGTTGGCCACTGTGCATGGCATTGTATAAACTGCAAGGATAAACTTTATGCCCTGGATAAGACTGGTACTACAGAAATATGCTTACGGTCATCACTTTCACTTGCTTACGTATGAGCGGCTCCCTACTCAAAACGGCCCATTTTTGGCTCAGCCTCTGAGGCGCCCAGTATCCTTGTGTGCCAGGGAGACTTTAAGGCCAGGGGCAGCCTAGGTGCTAACTTTGGACTTTCGAGTCCTCACTGGAGACGAAGTCTCTGAAAGGTTAGAGTCCTCAGCACCTAACTGGTAGGTGTGAAAGCCAGTTTACCGGGTTATGTTCTCTCTTGAAGCCACTCTGTAGCATCCTGATAGATGCTGATTATGGCTGAGCCAGCCTGTTTGGGCTCACTCCATTTGGAACTCTGTTTCCAGGGGCCCAGGGTGTAAGAGCAGGCCCAAGTAAACTAATACTACATTTTTCACTGATGGAAGTGTGCAACAGGGTCGGCAAATACCATGTCACCAAACCAATCTTAACAAAGTTCCAGCAGAACTACCTTAAAAATACTGCCAACAATATGTGAAATGTAAATATTTCATTTAAAACCAAGTGCATCTTGGTTTCTTTTATTTCTGTTTCACGTGACGGTTAGGTACACAGGATTAATTTATTTGACTAATTTTCCTGTTACAATGGTATAATCTAATCCAGGTAAAGACACACAACTGTTCAAAGCTTTTAACATTTACTTTCAATGTTAACTCTCCAGCTGTGGTTAGAAAAGTAATTCTTTCAGAAATCTAATATGCGTTGCTTCCTTTTAGCAGTGCTTTTGGCTTCTTTCACCTCTTTTCCAAACCTGCAGTAATGGCGTTCCTCTGTTATTCATATTTGCTCTCACAAATCCTAGCTAAAGAATGCAAGAAAGAAAGCAAGCTCTCTTCTTTATCAACAGTGACTTAAACTGAGTGGAGCAAGAATACCATTCTGCTACATTCTTTTGTGAAGTACTTTCATTTAGCTTTTGCTAATTAAGACCATCAAACTTCAGAAACTTACTCGTGTTGAAAGTGTAGTTCTTTTTCACTAAATATTATGAAGAATAAGGAATAGGAAATAAGAAAAGGAATAAGAAAAAAATAAAATTAAGCCTTCGAAGTGGCATGGTTTACTTTGTGTTTAACACAGGAGGATGGTAGTTCTAATATTTTTTCTTGATATCGTTCTATAAAGGAAATATTTTTCACTCAAAACCACTTTTATACTATTTAAGGCAAATAACCAGTAACACTAATAACATACTGTTGCACAGTATCTCAAAACAAGCTTAAATGGGATGGAACAGTGCATTAAATGCATCACAGCTGTTACACATACTCTTGAGTTTGGATTTACTTCTGTTGCAGTAAGACTAGCTTTTTACAAATGGATGTTTCATGCTTTTTATTCTAATGTATGACATACAGCGAGATTCACATTTCCCTTAAATAACTGTTTTGCCACTGTGAATCCTGATCTCAGCTGTTGAAAAGTGACTCCAGAGCAGATAATTTCAGCAAGGACAATATAAAATCCATGACAGCTTCATATTCAAATTGAATCCTTGTTCAGAAGCTCCTAAAATAAAAGTACTTTCAAGTTTTTCATCATGAAAAATAGTACTTCGATGTTCTAAATTCTGCTTACATACGCAAGTGATACATGTCCACCCAAATAGGATTTGGGAAGAGAATGCCTTAAAATTATGTTACTGTGTGAAACTGCTGCTTAAAAGAAAAAAATAAAGTGAAAGCTGCAAGCTGAAAGGCTTGCTAATTTACTCTAAAATAAACCCAATGGACTTATGAAAAAGGGACAAAAATTTATTTCAAGAAAATGTGGACAACAGAATATCTTACGTTTAACTTGTATTGCATACGCTCTCTCTATTAGAGATACTGGTTTGTTGACATCACCCTCATTTTTTTTTTGTTGCCACAAAGTAATAAATTAAAAAAGATGTCCTTAGAGTTCTCTTTGGAAAACTCTTGGTTTAAATTTTTTCTTGCCTTTCCTTATTGTTTGTTTAATTTTAATATTTTAATTAGAAGAACAATAAACTCCTTTAGTAGAGCTCTGGAATAGATCCAAATCAAAAGCTTAGGAGTAGCACGGTTAAGACTTCTACGGCTTTCAGAAATTTTTATAGGCAAGGCAAAAATACTTTCTGGTCAGGTTAATGTTTTTATGGTTATGTTTGGGTTTATTTTGTTTCTTTCTTATTATGGTCTTGTAAAAACATAAAAACCCAATTCATATTTAGTCTTTTTATTTTTTTTGAAAGTGCTAAAATTTGAAAGTCAGCAAGACCTTTAGAAAACATGTCTTCTGTTCAATGTCAGAAGGTTTCCTTGGCCCCCTTTGAAATTATTTTTTCTGATAGATTGTAAGGTTTAAAATTATATATGTACCTATAAAAAGGTGCTTGAAAATATTAATGTGCATCATAAAGGTCTGATTTTGTTACACTTGCTTGGATGTTGAGGAGTGCTCTTTCTCCCATGTTTCGTTCTGCTGATGCCAGATGGAACTTTTTGAAGGGTGGAATATTACTGAGCATAATCAGACATTTGAGAGTCAATGAAAAATGATTTAAAAGCTTTAAACCAGAAACAGTCTCTCAACTTCCTATAAAAAACATTGCCACAGGTTTATACTCATCAAGTATGTAAGGTTGGAGATACATTTTACTGAAATTATGTTCTTATAAGTGCACTTTCTCCATGCTTTCTATTCCTTTTTTTTTATCATTGTTCTACAGCACAGAAGGTTCTGTCAATTCATTTTGACGTATCTGTTCAGAAAGAAATTTCTTTTTTTATTTTCCTAGTGTCTCCTTATACAGGTATATTACTAACGAGAAGCATCTGGCAAAGAAAATCACAGAAAAGAGANTTATCATTGTTCTACAGCACAGAAGGTTCTGTCAATTCATTTTGACGTATCTGTTCAGAAAGAAATTTCTTTTTTTATTTTCCTAGTGTCTCCTTATACAGGTATATTACTAACGAGAAGCATCTGGCGAAGAAAATCACAGAAAAGAGATGTAGGCTGTAACCCTACAAAGACCGTGTGCATGAAGACAATGGGACTACTGACGAATGTAAAGTTAAACGTGGATTTAATATTTTGCAGTAATAACTTTAAAGGAAAACCTTTGCATGGAAGGCATGCTATTGTAGCAGCTAATATTGTAAGATATTGTTTTTCATTGCTTCTGAAGCCCTCTGTTGTATAATAATCCGTGCTTCGGCAGGAAGGAGAATGTGTGCACCAGTACGCGCTCCAGAAGAGAAAGGTCACATAAAATCCTCTATTTTGCTATGTCTAAAATGTGTAGCTTGCTTGCTCTTTTTTCTTGTTTCAGAAATTGAAGTAGCTTATTTTCTGTTCTCAGATATGTGCCAATCTAACACTTCAGGTGACTAGGTATTACTTCTGTGTCTCAAGGCTGAGCGCCGGAGATGAAGGTTATGAAAGAAACATTGGAGTAATATCTTGATGCCTTTGAAACTGAAAGAGCAGAATTTTGCACAAGATTTTAAAAAGCTTACGGTACATACTGCTGTTAGGATGACTATCTCAGTTGTATCTAAAATAATATCCCAGATTAAAGTACCATTTTAGAGGCCATTCAGATTTATAGTGTGAGGGAGTCTGAGAAGAGTCGAGAGAAGATGAAAACAGAAGTGAAGTCACGTGGACAAGGTTATTATGGCAAGTAGCTGAGGAATATAGCAGAGAAGAAGTAGTTTACATACATAAAAACTTTTTGAAATAGAAATGTGTTTTAAAAGTAATTTTGTGACAATGTGCACTTCTAACCAAAAATGATGTCTTAGAGGGTTGCTTTAAAAGTTCTAATATTTTCAAATAATTACGTTAAATATGTATCTTTGGTTTTTCCGCCAGTAGCTGTGTTTCAATAAATCAAGCTTTGACAAATATTATGAAAAATTTGGAAAGATAGTTGAAACAAATATCTTTTTTGAGAGAAGAAAACAACTTTATAGTTCATGGTAATAATGGTTCGCTAGTCACTAGATGTTTGACTTAATTCAGGCTTTGGATCTAAACAGCTCAAATGCCTGAAAGACGGATCTAGGTCTGAGAGGTATAGGTGTAACTGTGAGAAAGTTTTCGTTGAAACATGCAGGAAAACGTATACAAATATGTAAGGAATTGCACTGGGTTAGAAGTGCATTAGAAATCCACTAGTCCTACGCTTTCTTATGCTGTCATAAATATGAAGTAAGCAAGCCAATAGAATTAAGTTAATTTATTAGACACTCTTACTGCAGTAGAAGAATTTTGTCTGGTTTTTGTTTTTCTCATTTTTCCTGTTTCAAATCCTAAAATGTTTGCTCTGGGACTTACTTTCCATGCTGTTCACATGTAACAAAACAAGGCCTTCCAGAATAATCATCCCTCTCTGGTATTTCATGTGACAGCAGGGAAAGAAAAGACCCTCTATACAATGCTAAGCTTAAAAATAAACTTTTCATGTTTGCAAATAAGTGAAAGCACAATGGGATCCTGTGTTTCAATCTTGTGTGTGTATTCATCATGGATGCTTAATTATGAAGCCTAGAACTAAAGCCAAACTGTGTACCCCTGATTACAGGACCCAGGGGATGACTGGATTCACTGCTTGGTAACTTGTTCCTCTGGGGCCAATTAAAAACATGCCAGGTAAAGTTAAATAAAAAATATATAACTCCTGTATGCTGTGGATTTTACTCATTTCTGGGAACTAGCATCAAGAGAACCTTGGTAAACTGCTCTTTTTATTACCTGCTTTATATGAAACATTTAGCAATACCTGTAAATTCCAATTTATATCAACCGTTATTGTCAGAAATACAACTGGACAAAATTTTTTAATACGTAGTTCTTCTACTATCCTTGTGAAAGAAGAGGTATGATCTTAGCCGAGAAACTGTCTCTGCACTCTTGCAGCTGCTGCAAGAAAGTATTCGGCTTCTTTCTCTGCCGATGGTCATGTAGAGCACCATATGAAGGAATTTCAGATTTTGTTTATGTCAGTAATTTAATCTTAGAGTCATAAGAGCATGTTTATTTTAGCTGTGCTGGTGATGAATTCTTTCTGCTTTCAGATAAATCACAGTTAAGAGAGTTGTTGAATAATTCATCAATATCATTTTGAACATTTTTGTGTATCAGATCTCAGAAAATATACCTAGAAAATGAACAGGAAAAGCATAAAGCACTCATAAAGTATTGCAAATGTATGTGCCTGGAAAATATGTGCTTTGTCTCTTTTGTCATTTTTATCTAGTATTATGCTGCTGTGGTTGCTTAGGCTTGGTAGGAGTAGCTCCCAGTTTGTAATGGTGCAAATGGTAAAAGAAACAGGAATATGATCTTATATGCATGGATGAAATGGAAAACACAGGAGCAGATATACATATGGCAGTAATGTATTGGCTCATGTTTAAACATAAATGACCGTATCAACAAGCAAACAGCCATTAATAAGCAGCTGCTAACCCTGTTGGAGATTTTATCATATGCATGAGTACCTTTTTGCTAATGAGAAAATGCTCCGTTTATCAAAGTAATGTTGGTTTCATAGAGATGTAATTCCAAGTTTCTTGTGTTATACTGGGAATACTAAAGGATGTAAGGAATTAATTAATTGGTATTAGTATACTTGAACAGATTTACAAAAAAACTGTGAAGAAGTCTGTCTGCACTCTAATAAGACTGGAAAAGTCTTCAGCTGCGAAACATTGTTTGTGGAGGGTTTGCTAACAAATTTGTGGAAAAACCCAATTTTTTTCAGAGGGACAAAAAGAGCAGAAACACTGATTGTCTAGAAAACCCTATCATTTACACTTTTGGCCAATAAAAATAGTCTGAACTACTCGTTTAAGTACACTCTGCAGGTAAACAGGAAAAAAAAAGCTTTTCCAAAGGGCTATGCATCCAATCTTGAACATAGATGTTAAATGTGAGTGAGAAGAATTACTGTCTGCAAGTTCTCCCGTCTCTCTGGTGGATAGGAGAGTTGCTTCCATGAGGGTCCCACGTCCCTCCAGCACACACGTATATTTGTTATTCATCAACACTATGTAACTTACGGTGCTACTGTACAAAGCACACAAAAGACGAGTAACAAAGAATGTGAAAGCGACGACTAAATTAATAAGCAGATATTAAAATGAAATGCATATTAAATGACCCTCCAACAGTCCGAGTTTGCAAATATAAAGTGGTATTGGTGGTTGCATAGGACACCCATTAGAGTTGCTTTTTATTTTTTCAACAGAACAAAGCAGCTCTGTATGAATATCGTTTCCCTTTAAGGTCTTATAAATCCGATGTCCTGAGGCCTCTGGACACTCACGAAAATTCTTGAGCTTATAAACTGGGAAGGTCTGAAAACTTATCCCTAGATACTATGGCAAATCTAGAAGCAGCAAAGTAAGCAGTTAATTTTGAAATGGTTCAGTTTTTCTTTTATTTAACTGTTAATCCAGCTTGTTGGCAGAACTCTATGCATAAAATTTGGAAAACAAATAGAGATATAAAAACTATTAACTGGCCTTTATGTTTATAGCAAAATTGAAAATAGCGGAGAACATGTGAATATGTGAAGACTTGAAATAATCTTCTGGGGTTCGGTAGTTGTAATTCCATAATTCTTTATTACGTCCTGCGGCTGCCATTTTGCTATGTTTGTTGTATTCATTCTTGACTTCTCGAAGTCAGTCAACCCTAAAGCTTTTAAAATAAGTGTTAAGTTTGGAAAGGGTCTTTATTTTAAAAAGTCTCATCGAAGTGTTATAGAAGCTTGTGAAATCATGCAATAATGAGTGCTGCAAAAGTCAGACAAGCTTGGGCTAGAAGTACGGGACAATTATTTTCTCTGTCAAATCACAATGACTGTTGAGGATACCCAATAAATTGCATGTAATTCCCAATCTTAAAATATTTTTATCATGCATAAAGGAACAATGGCGCTTTTACATGGGCTATAAATACCGAGTAAGGAAACCCCTTCTAAAAGTGGCTCATATTCGGAGCAGTGGAGAAAAAGAGTAATGTGGCTCATGAGCAGACCGAACAGAACAGTGGTCTGACAAACATCATGGAAACTTGACCATGTTATATGTTTTATGAGCTACGTTCACGTAAAGATTTCAATATTCAGGTAGTGATTCCAAAATTATGATCCTGAGACCATTCACCACTTACAAGGCTGTTGGAAACGGCCCACACAGAGAAATATGTAAAATACTGACATTTATAGCATCTTTATAGTTTCTAACCAAGGGTATAAAGGTGCCAGGTAATCTGTCAGAAAGTCTTTAGGCTGATGATTTACAAATTTGGGGACGTGCTAGAAGAGATAATCCTGACTGGCAGTAGGACTGCTGTGCTCTCGTTGGAATGACGTCATGCTGCGTGTGCGCCCCTGGCCCTGTGAGGTGGTAGCACTGATGTAGCGTGCCAGCTCCATGTGCTCGCTGTGGTTTGATGCTCCCTCACAAGGGATTAGCTAGAGAGAAAGGCAAAGGGTGCAGGTGGGGAAAGGGGCAGCAGGAGAGGAGAACACGCGGCACCTGCCTTATGCGTTGCATTTCTGCTCCGTCAGGATGCTGGTGCTTCCTCCCTCAGCTTCTACACAGAAGCCAGGCATGCTGGTTACATCTACTTCATGAACACAAAACTACAGAAAACTACACAAAAACCCTGCAGTTACTGTAAGATGCCTTTACCAGAACTTCTGTGTAGCATTTCACAGAATCACAGAATGGTAGGTGTTGGAAGGGATCACTGGAGATCACCCAGTCCAACCCCCCTGCTAAAGCAGGTGCCCCCAGAGCAGGTTGCACAGGAACGTGTCCAGGTGGGTTTTGAATCTCTCCAGAGAAGGAGACTCCACAACCTCCCTGGGCAGCCTGTGCCAGGGCTCTGGCACCCTCACATTTGCTGAAAGAGCAGAGTGTCTTGTTTCTGTTTCACTGACAGCATTACCAACAGTGCGCTTTCTGTTGGAGTGGGATGTAGCTGTTGGTATCTGAAAAGAACCAAACATAAATTGACACTTTGCTTCATATTGATTGCCACTTTTAGTTAAAGAGCAGTGTTATCTGGTATGTAAATTCCAAAGAAGCTTTAGTGTTACATAGTTCATTCTTTTTTTGTGCTCCTTATAGCTACTTACTGAACTACTGCATAGTATCATAGGAGATCATTAAAGGGGTAAATCTGGTTCCATGAGTTTTAGAAAACAAGATTATTTGCTGACATAGCATGGCAATGCTGGATACAAGTGATTAATTTGGGCGTAATTTATTTTTCTACACGTTAGAGTGTCCTGTGGGGCACCATAAGGTATCCACATCCCTGTGCAGTTGACAGATTTTATACATATGGGAGGACATATGGGAGTATGGGATATACATGCACTTTGGGATAGCAGTCGAAAGCTGGGATATGCTAGTGTATACCCCCATCGCAGATGGCACTCAATACTTTGGGGATAACTGAGTCAACCTCTTGGCAACCTTAATTCAGACCATAAATTCAGACTATTGCCAGGCATTGCTGGTCAGGAAGCGTGCTTTGTTGGAAATGGCTCACTAATGCAATGTGAAATTATGAATTGAAAACATCACAGAATTTCAGAGGCAATCGTAACTTGCCTTCCCAGCAAACTGGCTTTGGAGATGTAACCAGCCTTGGCATGCCCACACAGTGGGGCTGTTTTGGAGATGTAGACTCATGCCTCTGGCTTGTGTGACGCTTGGTCACTGTTCCTGGTGACACATCCTGGTGCGAAGCCAATAGCTGAAGAGGGCAGAGGGTGGCAGGTCCCTGGCCAGTGCTTCCAAGATACCAGTCTCCAAGGGAGAAGTCTGAAAGTCCTGGTGTTAATTTGGATTCAACTTCCAACTCTTCCTAAAAGCCTTGAAAATCTGGGCTGGAGACACATGAGAGTTTTTGTGGCCCCCTCTGTTACAGACTTTAGGCTGGGAACCTGGGCATGCTGAAATTGATTTTGGGAAGCTGGAATAGTCCCACTGGTGCTGCCTTACTGCCAGGAAGCTGCGAATTCTGGCATCTTCAGAAGCTGCTGAGGGAAGCTAGACAATTTAGGCATTTTCACATTTAACAAGAAAGCCAGTTTCACAGAGCAGCTGTGCAGAATATTAGTCTAGATTGCTTACAAAATGTAATGTTTCACTATTCCTGATGTGAAAATTTGTATAAAACTCTAACTCACAATAAAGCTAATTTTTTTGGTTGTTTTCTTTTCTTTTGGCATTGATTCATACAGAAAAAATATTATTATTAAAATTATTTTCAAGCAGGAAACTGTTTTCTGATCAGCTTTGTCTCTAGGTAATCTTCCATTTAATTTTCTAAAGTCATGCTCTGTCCCTGTTCCTTTGGGCTACTCCTGAGGCATACAAATTACTTTACCAGACTACAAAGATCTAATTTTCTCTGGAAAAAAACCCAAACAACAAAAAGACTGAAAGTGTCTGTCTGAACAAAGTGTAACGAATTGCTTAAGTCTTCTAGAGTCTCTCCTTCTGGAAGGATTACTATCCTAAATTGCCTTCAGGGTTTTGTTCCCATTTTACTAAATGAGTGCTTTCTTCAAATATTGAAACATTTAGTTCTGACTGTCGTGCTTAGCTCAGACTCTTCAGAGGTTCAGTAAATGGACCTGGTTTCTTGTCTCCCCTCTCAACTGGGAATGGAAACAAATCCTTGTCATGAAGCATGACTTTGGCTAGGTAAGTCAAGTTTTCATTAGTCCCTGGCCTACTACAAAAGACAGGTGACATAAATTTTAGAAGCGCCTAGATGTTAGAAGAGCACCAATGTCTGGGCATAGCACTGGTAATACTCGAAAGAGGTAATGAGAGAAGGTGGAAGCCTGTAGGAGGGACGATAAGCTTTGGACAAGCAGCAGACTGATGGCTGCTCTTTGGAACAGTTTGAGGATGCTGAAGAGGATTAAAACAATCGAGAGCTAAACCAAATATTAATTTAAAAATAGTAAGGAACTATGGAGTTCATGTCCAGTGAGTGCATGATTTTATACTGTTTAAGGCCTGCTCGCCATGCCTGAGCCCCAGCCTCATGGCCACGGTGTGCATGCTGTGAAGGAGTGTGTAAGAACTTTGGAGCAGGGAAAAAGACTTTTCCTGAAAGAGCAGTGCTGCCTGTATGACTTATGGTCTTAAACATTGTTTCTGCAGTTCGCGGTTGAACAGCCCAAGCATTTTACCTTCCGGAAAGCCTCCATAAAGGAAAATCTTGCAGACTGCAAGTGGAGTCTTTCTGTGAGTCTTATAGTAGGAGATTCAAACTTCACAGCCAGTTTAATGGTTTCCCAGCATTCAGATAAACTGTAGACACTTTACTCCCCATTGTCATTGTTCTTTCTTCTTATTTCACTCAATCAGACTATTTAATTTTCTTCTAATAAGAGCTATTGGCAAGCCACAACACATTGTCAGCCAAAGCCTTGACTTCTAGTCTAACTCCCGTCCATGATTTAAAGCTGCATTTCTCTTCTTAAGGAAGAATTTACTGAATGTCAGCCTATCATTCAGATGCTGTCTCGGGTAAGTGTGAACAACCATTCTAATATGAAAGCGAATGAAGTGAAACTTAGTAAAAGTGAAAGTGAACTAATTAGCAGCATTGTCTTTGTGTATGTGAAACACGACCATTATCTATTAAGCATGTGTTTTCTGGAGATGCTCTAGATTTGAGCTACATGTCAGATTCTCCGCTGTTGCAGAATTGCTGCCTCTTATATCCTAACATGCAGCTCCAGAAGCTGAATTCTACTGAGCAATGCAAATTGAATTTATGTTTAAGAATATATAACTGCTTTTTTCCATCATCAATGAGTTTCACACTGTTTGATTTGGTAATATAGTCCGTGATGGTCCAGGGGCACAGGAACCACACACATGCAACAGAAGGCGTCACTGAACTGACCGTTTAGATGAGCATTACTCTTAAAGAAGCTGTTGGTCTTGGACTCTTTACTGAAGGCAATAAGGTGTAAAAGAGTTTCCTGCTGTATAAGCTGAAGCAAGTTAGAAGTATGTTAAAGCAATAGAAGTGCTTCTTTTTCAAAACAATCATGAAGAAATTGCGTCTCTCTGTTCTTGTTTTGAGTTAGCTGGCAAATGCTGTCTGAAATATCCCAGTATATCCACTGTATGTAGCTGCTGTCAGGTGGGTCAGCTACTGAATGAACAAGAGAAGAAAATCCTGCCTGCACGGTTAATCTTGAAGCCTTGGGACAAAGTCAGCAGCATGGCTTTAATTTTTTGTTATTTTTCCTGTCTCTCTTTGTAGCTTGCACATGGCATGGTCTCTGCTTTGCTTCATGCTGAAATGCACAGAAGTGTTTCTTGTTTTGTTGGCCAGGTCTAAGTTAGGATTAACAAAGGCCAGCACTATACTAGCAGAAAAATGGCTATAAATATTTTGCAGAAGTGTAAATTTCCTTCCTTCATCAAAATTAAAAAATTCTGCTAGATGTTGTTAATTTTGAAATTCAAGGTTTCTAGACCCAATCTTTTTCTTTCTGCTCACAGAAGGGTTTCTAGCCATTGTTTAGACTCTGAATCTGAATTTTTTTCTCTTTTGATAACATCTGTGAAGACTTGAGTTCTGCTTAGTTTCTGTTAACTTCTGATTGACATAATGTTGTTCTGTCTGTGAAGAAATAACCATCTATTTGCCCTAAAAGCAACATCTGTAATTTATGTACTTACAACAAATTGCTTGGGTTAATTTTCTCAATTTTTTAAATTGAATAAGAAGTTAACAGCAACTGCTTATAGCAGGTGACTACTAAAATTCAGCCTGAGGTCAACTATCAGTTCACAGGGCCCTGTAAAGTCACAGCTGGTCACAGCACTAGAAAGATGCCTGTTGTTTCAAAGCATCTTTATGAATGACCTTTATGAAATACAGCCTTATGACAGGCTTAATTTATCCTCTTAATCCCCAAGTGGTCGATTTACACCTTTCTATAATCTTCTTTTCCATTCCTCCACCCTGTGGCAGCTGAATGCAGACAGATTTCCTTCACAGCACCACTGAAAAAAAAGATATACGTAAGCATTCTATTTGAAGTAGAATTGCAACCCTGCCTTATACTGACAAGGGCAAGGAAATCTGAAGCAGGGGCTACCTTCTTCCTTGCTAGTGTACAGGTGCTGGTGTGGCATGCCAGAAACAGTCAGCTTCAGAGTGAAGGTAGAGCTTTCAGGTTGGAAGAGCATCCTTTAGGGACTGCAATATAGCATCAGTGATAGCACGAGAGCCGCAATCACCAAGAAACCAGCAAGAGGAAAATCAAATTCTCTGAAACAGATTTTCTTTTTAATCCAAAGTGCATATATACACTAAACGTTTTCAGATGAATGGCTGAGTTGGCACTCAGCTCACATCACCCAGATCTTATGCTTTTCTAGCAATAATCCTTATGTAATTACACATTTGACATGTGAAAACTGCCAATGTGGTTTGACACTGCTTAACAATGTGTAATCTTTCATGTTACAATCTGTAATTTTCTTGCTGTATAAGAGACTATATGCTGTCAACTCTCTGCAGTCTGGGTTCATTGGAACTGACAGGCTGCATATTTGTTAGCTTATTTTTGCTTACTCAACACGGAACTGTATATTGAATTCAGACTCTGATTACGTGAACTTGAGAAGCAATTTCTACAGTTAGAATACTGTTAATTCACTCTTGCTGTTGTAAATCTTCAGAACGAATGGGCTGGGATTACTGTTGCATATGGAAGACAGCCTACTGGTCTCTGATTTTCCATCAAAAGCAGATTACCATTTCCAATTTTAGATATCTGTTCTTCAGATGATTTCCTTATAAGTAATGAAGAAATGTTGTAAGCATTATAACATAAAGGGAGCTTTGAACTGGAGACAATTTCAGAATGTCTGACTCTCAGTCTTAATCAAAGAATTATATATGGGAGTTTCCAGACTCACAATCCACTTTGCTATGATTTGTAAGTAGAATTATGAATGAGAGTGAGAGAACAGGCGTATGAGCTATGATTTCAGTTTTCTTTAATCTTTTCCTCACGTATGGAAATGTAATCAGCTGACTGAAATAGCAACACAGGCTCTAGAATGGGAGAAGGGGAAAATATTTAAGATCACAAAACGTAATGTGATGGGACCATTATGGAAATTCTTTCCAAAGATTTGCTGGCAGCTCTTGTGTTTAGAAGATGAAAAAGCAGTGCCCTAAGACAAAATGGATGCACTACACACGTGTTGAGTCATTTGATAAAAGGTAATAGTTAGCATACCTTACTGCTTACTACTTGCTTCTTCCTATGGTGAGTCATTACAGCTCCCATCTTTCTGTACAAAATGTGTTCCTGTGTTTTAACTTTTTTTGCGAGGTAAGTTCTTCTATAAACAGAAGAGACAATGTGACATTCCCAACTTCATCTCTCTTCTGGACCATCATAATAATTAGATGAATAGCCCGAATGTATGTCCTTCAGGATGCACACCCTAATTACAGGACAGTTTGCTTTGCTAATGGCTTCTAAAGGGCTTTTTTGAAACATCCTCTTCTGCAGGTTTTTTGTTTTTACTCCCATGAGTGTCTGTGAAACACTCTCTCATATACACATTTTTTATACTTTACTTTTCGGTATCTCGAGTGTTTCTTACATATTTCAACTGCTTGTTTCATGAGGCTGACAAATAATGGTGAATGATCTGTGTCTAGGTAGCAAGTAGGTGCTACAGGCATTGAAATATGCATGTAATTGTTGCACGAATTGAAAAGTTCTCTGCTAATCCACCCAGGTTCAAAAATTGTTTTCACATATGAACTAAGCCTCCTTAGAGATATTGACATGTTGTAATGAGCAAAAGACTAGTTGGAAACGTGTAAAATCATTTGCAAAGGTTTCCTGGAAATAAGAGGATTTAAGTGAAGAAGTAAATGAAGGAAATGAAGTTAGAACTCTGAGTTCCACAAAGGTTCAACAGTTGTCCATTTTTTTCAACGTTACTTTCTTCCTTCCATTTAATTTCCTACAACACACTTTGCTGTTCTTTCTCTTCTCATATTCATTTTTTTTTTCAGAAGGTTAAAAGTAAAGGGAAATAAGTACTTCAGTTTCATATAGCATTGAAGCTATACCTTTGGGAATACATTTCGGGATGGGATCTGAGTTCTTGGATTTTTCTTCTCCTATGCATCGTTTTTACTTCACTACTTTGTGTTATCTGCATGCTTTACATTTTGTGCGAGCACTGAAATCTTCCTCTAATAGTATATTATGAAATTTTCCACCAATTAGTTGCATGAATGAGCTATTGCACTTTCGTTCCCGGTTTATTGGAATTAAGGGATTTTTTTTTGGATTGGTCCTGGATGCAGTGACTGTAGCGTGAACTCCCTCATGAACAAATATTCACAGGCTAACTCTCAAACATTTCCTTATATTGAAGCAAGGTTAATGTAGAAATTAATACTGCAGCATAGGCAAGGCCACCTGGGTTGCATTATTAGTTGTATTGGACACTTAAGCTTCCTTGCAAGCCCTTCAATCTGGAGAAACGACACTTTGGGACTGACACCAAATTGTAGTACTAAATTACTTTATTGTCATGTCCCCACTGCGATGCCATCATCCCTCCTGCAGTCCTGGCATCTCTGTATGTGAAAAGCAATGGTTCAATAAAAATAATTAGAGAGGTGGAGGATGATTGAGTGACATCTATACTATATGTACCCACATGCACACATCATTTCCTGGCTCGTGGAGCAGTGAAGGAAAATGTAATGTTCGAACAGTATGTCGCTATGGCTGGCTGGTTCTTTGCCAAAGACGGATCTAGTTGCATGGATTTCAAACACCCTGCCACTTTTGGGTTGGAAATAAAGCCCTAAAAATCAATAATTGGGCTTCAATATTAAGTTGTGTACAGTAATTTCATTGTGGTTTTATTAGATCAGTAAAATACTCGCTGTGGGACAGTATCACAAGGAA
The DNA here is from genome assembly GCA_013398225.1 of Steatornis caripensis. Lineage (NCBI taxonomy): Eukaryota > Metazoa > Chordata > Aves > Caprimulgiformes > Steatornithidae > Steatornis > Steatornis caripensis. The sequence goes on along the minus strand of VZSC01013325.1, from coordinate 38,669 downwards.
CTAATTCATGTACCAAGCTTAAAGTCTAATATATGCCAAAGAGTTTAGAGAAAGGGATTGGAGAGAGGTGAAGGAGCTATATAGAGGTTTCAGTGTTTAAAAGAGTTTTCTAATGAGAAAGGAGTAACAAGAAACTAAAGTCTAATAAAGCAGATATTGTAAGATTTGAAGTTTCAGATTACCTTCATTTGCTTTGTAAATTGCTAAGGAAACAAGCTCCTGGGACGCTTTCTCTAACATGCCCCTCATCAGTCTGTGTCTCTTTCCTCCCATCCATGCTGTGTGTACAGAACTGAACAATTAACGAAGTTGAGAATTCTTAAGCTTATTTCAATTATATTTGAACCACCATTTGATTAAAACATCTGTGATTGTGTTTGTTTTAAACGTTGTCATATGTCTGCCACCTTCGCTCACGCTGAATAGAGTCTGCCTGCGATTTGTGAGATTTTGAACAAGTGAATCTTTGTGGTGCTCTCTCACCGGCAGTTCAGATTCTGCGCTCATTTTTGTTGGTGTGCAGTCTACCAAGTGACTTTCCTCTATAGCCATGGGATTTGGAATTCTCCTGGTGTTTGATATTATACTGGATTTGTGTCACTGTGCTCAGAAATCAGAATTTGAGGCTCAATCAGGAAGTGAACCTTCTAACCAGAAGTTGTTTCCACAGACCACAGCTCCTTCAGAATAATAATCACGTTGTTCAAAGATGTGCAGAAGTGAGCTGTGCTGCTGGCATAGCCAAGTTGGCAGAAGTCCCTAATGTACTCACAGCTATGCCAGCTACACAGTAATTGTTTATTGTGTGAGAGAAGGGGAAGATTTATTTATATCGCTACAAATTGGAGCTTTGCCTTCTAACGTGTCAAAATGCATTTGTATATTGTATCCGAAAGGAATAGTCCCGTAGTGATAAAGCACTTTAAAACAAAAAGAAGTCTTAAAGAACACGTTAGTACTAATCATGGCTGGATGAGATAGATGGCACATTGGGGCTTTTATAGCACGATAGCAATGATAACACCTGACCCAGAATATGAGCACCAAGTAAAAGGAAGTGGCGTGAATAATGCTGTGTTTGGTTTACGTTCTTCTATCAAAAGAGTTAGTCAAAACTGAAATAATTTTATCTCTAAATTCTGAGAATTATATAAAAACTGGCAAAAGAGACCATGAAGAATATTTGTGAGCAGTTTCACAGTCCTGATGTATTTCATCACGAACACTTAACACTTCAGAGTTGACTTTGAAATGTCATAACATGAATTACTAATTTTCTACTAAATTGCCCTTGGTACTTTTGTATTACTTCTTTTGTGCTCATGACCAAAAGATATAGAAAGGTCAAGAAATTCTCATAATACTGAAGTGCAAATTTGTGGCGTCAAACATGTGACTAGTGGGGGGAGTCCTGAACTCCAGAACAGCATAAGTACCATAGTTTTGACAAAAATCATGACAGCATAAAATTGCTGTTCATTTTCTGTGCAGTCACACATCTCAACGTTTCTGTATATTATGAACTTCCTATAATAATTGTGCATACAGGAAACTGTATCATTGAAGACAAATATGCAAATAGCTGGGGAAGCACTATCAGCACATTCCATATACAGTCTTTGATATTCATAATTTGTTTTCAATATCTTTCTCTTTGCTAGAAAAATCCGCAGGGCTTGCTTTTGTCTGTGCCAGATGCCTCTCAGACGAGGGGACGCAGTTGCCAAATTGCTCACCATGCAGTAGAAATGGCAACTGAAAATGATTATACCAAACATATGGTCCAAAGGCAGACATCTGCTAACAAAGATCAGGGATACTGTGGCAGATTCTCACTTGTTCTAATGAGCCAAATAATCTTGAACGTAAGTCCATTAGAACAAATGAGAATAGCCATCAATGGATTTTGCATCAGAACTGCTTCCTCCTGCCTCTCCCCATACACTCCTGTGCTTTGCCAGCTTGGTTGTGCAGCGCTATCATGGAAGACACGGGCATGTTGGCCAGAAATACATCATAAAACTATTTTAATTAGTTATAAAGTAGTAAGAATAGCACTTCAGTGAAAAGGTGAACCCAACAGTTTTAGTGGAACGCTGAAAGACATTACGGTGGACACCTGTTGATTGTAAGTAATATATAGGAAGGACAAAGGCAAGTCCATCGTTTTTTATGTCTTATTTCTTTGTCCCTGTTCAATTTCATCATTGGAGAGGCAGCACTCTTTCACGTAAATCAGCAATGTGGTCTTAATTGTTAAGGAAGAAGTGAAACTCACTTGCAGTTACAGACTTGAGTATTCAGTGCAATGGGTTCTAGGTGGAAACAGCCCGGAGTTAAGTACCTACATTATAGATGTCTATCTCAGTCTATCATGAGATGCCTAATGCTCCCAGGACATTGCACAGACTTAGTAAACGCTGGGGAACCAGGAACTGAAATTGCTAGCGTTGCGACATGCAGTACTGCAGTGCCTCGTGGGACAGGGATGGCAAAATATGGGTGTTGGAGGATGGAGTGGCTTACAGTAGCATAAGGGAGGGATGAGGATGTCCCTACTGAGTGGTAGGTCTGAGAGTGAATGCCAGGAAAGGGAAGTAGCTTTGAAAGCTGAATACGTGCTTTGGGGGCCACCGGTTTTAAGCTAAGGGCAAGAGTAGTGGTAGCTGGAGATGGGGAGGCATGAAGAGCCAGCAGAGGGGAAGGTAAAAAAAAAAACTTGTGGGTGAGAGTAGCGGTAGTGATGAAGTAAGATAATATTGGTTGTGTTGATCACACCAAATGAAGCTAGTAAATACGGGTAAAATTGGGGCAAGGAAGTTTGGTAAGTAGGCTGGTTAGTAGTACTCGCTGAGCAGTGAAAATGCTGCTGTAGCACAATCTCACTTTGAAACAGGTTTCTACTTGAGGCAGAGAGAAGCTGCGGAGATATGGTTTTATCACTCCTTTGGGGAAGGAAGAATATGAAGAAACATTAGACTTTGCCATAAAGAGTGCACATATACCAATAAACAGCCGTGAGCATCTATTTTATAGGACTGTTGAAAACACTATCTTCTACACTTTTATTTTCAAGTAGATTACTTTTATACCAGATCATTTTCATAAGATAGTTCATGCTTTCTTCACATACTTAGACAGAACAAATCAATTGGTTAAGAAAGCCTGTGCACCGTGTTGAGGCATGAGGGATGGTATTAAAACACCAAATGTCTGTGAGGACGTGTGTGATATGTATATAAATCCATGAGGTTTATATTAATCTATACTGTGCTATATGTGCAGACTAAATGCGTATATCTATCTATATCTAGTCATAACTATAGTTACAGATAAGGCTGTGTGTCCATCCATCTATAACTGAAATATATACAGCCTTATTAGGCTTCCCTCTCTTTTAGGAAGAATATTCTGAAGTGTCCCCAGGTGAAGGGCAGAGTTCAGGTCCTCCCCAGCTTTACTAGAAAGGAACGTCCATTATGCAACCTGCTCTTGCTGACCCTCTGCAGTGTTACTTGATACATTTTCAATACAGTTTGTAAAGTATGATGGAAGCATTCCAGTAAAGAGGTGCAACATTAAATACAAGATTATTAACATCATTCCTTTCGGCTGCGCAGGTAGAAGGTTTATGTACTTTCCAACTTCTCAAGCATTTAAATTGGCATGTCTGTAAAGTTTTAAATTTAAGTAATGTAAAGTTATGACTTCATTTAAGAGGGGTAGGGGTAAGTCTCTGATTTTTTATACGTTTTCTACATACTTGTTTTTGATGTCCTAACCTAGTAAGGAGGCTGAAGATCATAAAATTTGTTTTGCTTAAGATATTTTAATTAGTTGGTGCTTAAATGAATTGGGAATCTATCAGAGGAAGTTACTTAACCCATCTACTAGCCGGCAAAAAATTACAGATGCCTGAGTAAGTGTTAAAACTTTGCTGGTTGACTTATGGAAGCTACAGTTTTCCTTGTAGCTGCACAAATCAATGTGCGAGATTGATTAGATATGAACATTTCAGAAGCTGACATGTCATATTTTGTCTTTTGATTGGAGATTATTGTCCTGCCATCTGGTCTGGAGATGACCTGTTGTTATTCTTCTCATGTAAAGCGGTAGCACAATGGAATTCAAGCTTCTCTGGAGTCAGAATCACCTATCCTAATTTCAAGTTTCCAAGTGTCTGGGTGTATGACAGCTTATGGATCTTTTTTCCCAAATGAAACAATGAAAGTGGACACTTCTGCTCGACAAACACTTAAACAGTTTGTACTCATGCTTGGCCCCCTGTAGAAAATTAGAAGTTAATTTTCCTTGGTATGTTTGTTCAGATGCCTGCTGGGTTCTTATTGGACACTCAAGCCAGTGTTAAACTGAGGCAAGAGTCTTTAATCCACATTTTGCCTGCATTTGTGTGTTCTGGCAGATTGTATAAAGGAGTACCTTCAAGATATTTCAGTGTGCAAAAGCTCTTTGCATTTTTTTCCTATTTCTGTTCAAGCTTAAAAACAAAAAACACAGTGCAATATGTTGGACATCCTTTGATATGTTAAATAAGAAAAGCTGAGGCACTGAAGGAAGCTGAGTGAGTGACAGTTGTCTTCAATATATCCCCAGAATTGGAGCTGGGGTTTGGGGGTTTCATTTAGGTGAATACAGTGCCCATATTCTGCCGAAATTCCCCTCTCGTCTCCTTCATCAACCTGCAAGATTGGCTTTTGTTTCTGTTATTCTTCTATGAAGAAAAACAACTTTGTAAAGAAAGAGAAAAGTAATCATATATGTATTATCATATGTAATGTATCTGCATTATTTCCTTGCAAGCGTACGAATTGCGATGGTAGGTGGAGGTAAATGAGGGAATTACACATCCTTTAGGTAGTTAGCAATTTGTTGTTGCAACTGACTTATTTTTGAATCATTTGAAGATACATTTTTACGTGTAAATTGTTCTCCTAAAGTGTTTTCATGAGTCAATGTCTTAAATTAGGCCTTAATGGAAAAATGGATGAAGCATTAGATAATTCTTTCCTCCCCTAGTCATACAAATAAAGTTAATAAGTGCTGTCTTTCAGCCCTTCTTTTTCTGTTTACTTTAAGCTGCTAATTAGTTGCAGTGATCAGAATTGTATACTTTGACTGTAATAAACGGCATTCCAATAAGACTGAAGCTGCCCCAAAAATAAACTGTGCTCTAGTAACTTTCAACCAGTGCGTAGAGTTGTCAAGCTGTTTGCAAAGGGATGCTTGCTATGCTTCAGTTGTTTTGAATCATTCTATGGCTGACATAGGGAAATCGAGTAGCGTTGGTACCGTAATTGTGAAAGGTGAGACAGAAGACTTATTTGAGTACAGACCGTGCGATAAATAGGAGGTTTTTGAAAGTATGTTGTGACGAAGACTACTTATAACTGCATAAGATGTTAAAAAAATAGGTCTTTTTAATGCATCATAAAGCAAACTGTGTGTAGGTAAAAAGTCATAGCTTTATTACTCCAGAAATCTTATGTCATTTAGATTGCCAAACAGTGTGGTCAAATACTGTATTTAGGTACTCCTTTTTTAAGAAAAGAAAATGACTGACTTAGGAATCCTACTCGGCTCTCCTGCTGAGCTTGAGTGCAGAGCAAATGCACTCTCCACCAAAACAGTTAATGGAGTACTTACTTACTCCACAAAGTTTGCAGAAGCTGGTGAACCACAAACTTGGAATAATTACTGTTGACATGTTCGAGGACATATCTTGCTTTTCTTTCTTAGTAAGACTTGATTTGTAGTACACTTTTGCAACATGTTTAAAGCAATTGCTAATAACAGTGCAGCTCTACTGAGAATATCAACAGTGGAGTCTTTGGCATATATTTAATTTAGAGATTTGTATGTCGTGCTAATATTATGGATACCTATATCAAAGTATTCACGGTACAAAAGCCACAGAAGTGATTTAATAGATTTATGTCTGTTAAGACTTCTATGAGAAGTCATATAGCTGGTTATTTCTAGCAAAAGTGTTTCGCTTGGATTCCCCAAATTTCCATTTTTCCTACAGGTCTCATTCATTCAGAGCATTTTTTCTTTTCACTGGTAGTGCTATTCTGTCACCTGGTTTTGTATAATTGTCACAAACGTGGCAAAAGTTGAGTGAGTTTGCTTGATCAGTTCAATTCTTTAAAGCCCTTTTTCAAATTCTTATTAATGTCAACTGGTATCTGGAAAGAAGTGCAGTGTAACCAAGCTTTGGTTTATTGACACCTGTGAGGAGATCTAGAAAGAGGTAAAAAATGAGACCTTTACAGGTACGTAGCCCTTTCATTGACTTTTTTCCCTCAATTTCAGCTGAGTGCTTTTACCATCTGGCAGTTTCATATTATTGGTGAGGTAGACGTCTGAATGTTATGCCCTGTAACTCAAACATATAAAAACATTTCAAACTGTCGGTTTGCTGAGCTCAAGAAGTTGCATTCCTAAAGCTGACACAAACTTGTTTGGATGGAGCTTATGCAGACTTTGACTGAATCTTCCCATTTTGTAGTGCCTACTTTCCTTCTGACTGCTGGGATTAATCACGCCCTGCACCTTAGGACAGCTGTGAATGGGGCAGTCAGGCAGCTGCCGTAACTGCATACACAGGCACACTGCTGGACTTTCAACATGCAGAGAGACGCTAATCTAACTACACTGGATAGTTTTTGATGAAAATTTGGAAATTATATTTTGCAGTCCTAGAACTACAGTTAAGTTCAACAGGCTTTAAAAAAATTATACTGAATATGTTATATACACTATGGGAAATCTGCAATTATTGGGGATTTGGAGATACTCAGTACAGTATTAAAACTCTCAAGTTCTAATATTCCTGCTGTGGATCATCTTTTATATAATTCCCCAGCAAGAGGATTTATTTGCAGCTCAACAAATTTGGAAGGCATTGTGATGTATTGCGTAAACTGAAAAGTGCAAGGCAAAACATGTAGGCCTTGTAATGACTCTGTGTATCTTGAAGGCACTGTATGTGCACTATTTCCTGAGTGCATTATAGTTCCTTAAACTAGTACTCTGAAATATATATATTGTTAGTTGTGACATGTATTTTCAAATATGTTTGATACTTGTGATGGAAAGTGTTGAGTTAACAAGCCTCCATTGACACTGCAGATGCAAGTACAATAGACCTCAACGGATAATAAAGGGCTTTGGCTGAGCCATACTGTGATGGTGACAGGCATTGGAATCGTGCTTACACGCTTTGGTTGCTGCACCGATTGACGTAATTTAATTTGCCAGTAGCTCCAGATCCTTCCTCCTACCTCCACTGCTCTGGTACGGCTGTTGGAGCACTGAGCAACAGACTGAATTGAAGATCTGCTCCAGCCACAAAACTACTTTTTTCTGTTTGTGACTAAAATGACACTCGGGTAACTAGGGGCATTTGCAAACCATGTAAGGCTTAAATCCCACCTCCATTTTCAGATTGGGCAACTGAAGCACCAGGGAAATAAAGGATAGCATTTTCAATTCACCTGTGTGGCTTACAGTCACTTCGGCAATGCTGAAAAGTGATGCTCAGCTGTGGTGGAGACAAATGACAGTAGCATATCTGCAGTAAAGTCGTAACTTCACTGAAGCTGCCAGGAACTCTTCTGCTGGGTGAAGTGATATCAGCAATTAAATTTGCAAGGGGCTTGCTACAGGGGATGAGTGGCACAGGTCAAGTTGTCTGCTAGTTTCTAAATCACATTTCAAAACTTAAAGCCTATACACAGTATATATTAACTGCTGTTATTTCTCTTTAGGAGATATTCTGGAAGGTATACACGAGCTTGCATTCCTGGCTGCACCACCCTAGCACGCACAGTGTGCTTCTTCAGATTCACTTCCGCACGGTGGTGGCCGTAGCTTGACTCAAAAAATCTCTGCCTTAGCAAATGTACCTTTTCAGCTACTTATTAGCTAGCCAGTTCACCATACGGTAACACTGCATTGGAATTAGTAGCTGAAATATAGTCAGTCTTCCGATGGTCCAACATGTACATCCCTGTTTTTGTTCTCTGCTCTTTTCCCATACTTTCTTGCACCTCTGGAAGCGACCGGCTCCGTTATCTGTTTAACNGGTAACACTGCATTGGAATTAGTAGCTGAAATATAGTCAGTCTTCCGATGGTCCAACATGTACATCCCTGTTTTTGTTCTCTGCTCTTTTCCCATACTTTCTTGCACCTCTGGAAGCGACCGGCTCCGTTAGCTGTTTAACCCTCTGTTGCACCTCTGTTTAACCCGCTGTTGCTGGATCTTGCTGTGTCTGACGAACTATTGCCTTCTCTTCCAACTCCCAGCATACGGACAGGCAAGAGGGAAGGGCTGGAGCAAATATCTGGAAGAAAAGTTGCAAGCAGAGTGAGTGGCGGAGGGGAAGCAGAAGGACTGTTCACTTCTACAACACGATTGCCAGCCAATTCATCTGACTGCTCGTGGGCTTGAAGTCCAGCCATGCACTACAAGCAACTATGTAGAAAATCAAGGTACACAAACCAGGCATATAGAAACAGCCCCACTCCATAGCCTAACATGCACGTTTTGATGAATTTATTGCTGTTACTCCAACCACTGAACCTGACACCCTAGACAAATATACTGCTATGATTGACCCTTCTTTCCCGGAAATGAAGGAGAGGAAGGCCTCAAATGAGTCCAAAGAGGCAACTGAGATTGTGGTATTTATGCTGACTGCATAAAAACTGTTGAAACATCTATTCTGTGAGTTATAATTTAAGGACATACCTATAAAAATAGAACAGTGACTTTGTCTACGTGTTAAATACATGGCCATCATGAATGGACCAACATCTGCCAGCATTAAAATCAAGGACAAGGCTCTTTTCAGGAATGGTAATTGTACGACTTTGGGCATGGAAAGGGCTATTAATAAAGGGTGGTCTCTTGCTTGTTTGCTTTTTGTGTTTCATTTTGTCTTTCGTTTGTCCGGGTTTCTTTTCAGAAAGACCCTTTCAAACGATTCCTGCAGAGACTCTCCTAAAAGAAATATTGAAACCATTTTGGTTTGGTCCTTTCTTTCCTATCTCTGCTGTCACGGAGAAAAGAAAGAGGCAGGAGAGAAGGGACTGCCTGTTGGTTAGTCAGCTGACGCTTTAGCAGCTTATCGGTGCTTGTCTGGTTCCTTTGGAGAAATCCTTCTCAGACATTTATTTATTTGTGACTTCTGTCTCTAATAGCACTTAAAATTTTTATAATATGACTAATAGATCATCGCCTGTGCAGGCTCTGCTCTTTAGAAAATTGCTCACTTTAAGCATGCAGCTGTTATGGGAGGTGCCGCAATCCAGCTGTACATTGTTGGCAATGTTTGCATCCAGATGACGGTAATGATGTCAGTGTCTTTTTTCCGACTTTGTAGATGTGCACACCTCTACCATTCTGCAACCACCAGCGATGTAATCAGAGGTTTTGTCTGATTCCGTGTTACCTGTATTCATCTTTATGAACCGTGGCAAACAAAGGCTTGAAGAAATCTGGGATAAAATGGTGGAGTTGGGAAAGGGTTTAATCATATTTTGCCCGTATCTCCTGGTACCTTTAGTTAACAACACTGGCAATGGTTACTCCTTTTATATTCTTCATTTTCAAATATCCTCAAGTTCTTGCCAGTCTGCAGTTTGTCTGTGTGCTTGAGGCGTATGAGAAAATCGCTATCTTCCTGACACGCGATGTCTGTCGCTCAGCCTCCCTTGGCTTGGAGTCAGTATGTCTGCTGACATTAAGCAAACGAATTCAGCCACCTTGTCCTCATCCTGTGCTGCATTCCCTTTGGTAGAAATAAGCTGAAAAGCTCAAAGATTGCTAATTGTTGGCAACTTTTCTTTTACGTCCCACGTCTGAATCAGATTCCCTGTCGTGTTTAGTAAGTTTTGTCTCATGGTTTCTCTTCCATAAGTGGATAAAGAAGGGAAAATATTATGAAACCGTGGATACAATTTATCTCTATATAGATATTTATTCTTTTTTTAAAAAGTAACATACATTAGTGCATAAATAGCACAATAAACTTTTATATCTCATGCCTAGTAGGCACAGCATAGGGAATATCGCGATGAGATTCTTCTCCATAAACCAATTTAATTAATCTCCTTCCTGAAAGAATCAATACTGTGTCTGAAAGTAAAGTTTAGTCTTCATAACTTTTTTAGTATGTTACATCACAGTTTAGATTGCTGACAGTCAGTTTCTTATTTTGGAGTTCTTGCGACAAGGACAGAAAGTACAGAGACAGCTAACTTCCCTGTACTAAAACATTGAGGTTTGATAACTTTTGCATCAAAATCGAATTCAGTAGGGAATTCAGTGCTGTAACCCTTCTCAGATAACTGAAGTGAGTCATTCCTTTGTATTATTTTAAAATGTCTAATGTGGTTTCCTTTTTTCCTCAAGTTTGTGTAACAGTAGAAAAGCACTATTGTATACGAGGGGCTTTTTTTTCTGAGTGAATGAAGTTTGCTAGCATTATTTGGGAAAGATGTGCTTCCATATTTCTCTCAAAACAATATACTACTGATATTGCTGTCTCATATTACAGATACTTCAGATTTACTTACTTGACAAAAAGTATACCTATAGAGTCTGCTTAAAAACACAGTGTGATGAGTTACATCAAATATATGTACACTACCCCAACAGGCCTATTTCAAGAGCTGCTGAAAATCTTTAAAGTTATGTTTTAATGAAAAGCGCAGTTCCCATGTTAAATTAGTGGTGAAAAATGGTTGTAAACGAAAGAAAACTATTGTCTCGACTCAGATGTTTACAAAAGAGATCTATTAATAATGTAAATTCTACATCCATCTTTGCATGTTCTGAGGAACAGCAGCAAGTATCAGGAACTGAGGGTCCCCAGTAAACGTAGACGCAGCGGTGTTTAAGAAGTGTGTGCTTTTTAACACTTGCATATTTTGATTCTCTTCAAAACCTTACTTCAGAGTCAGCAACAGAAATGATGTGCTAAACTAGAGAAAACCATACCTGGATGCGGTCCTGTGCACTCTGCTCTAGGCACATCTGCTTTAGCGGGAGGGTTGGACTAGATGATCTCCAGAGGGCCTTTCCAACCCCTGCCATTCTGTGATTCTGTGATTCTTGGCTGTATCACTGGAGCTTACCTATGAAGGGGCCAAAAGGACTGTACTCAACTAGTACAGCTGAAGGCAGGCTTAAAGGCTTTAAGGTGAATGAGTACACATATTCTTGAAATGCAGTCCTGGGAGTATGAAGATACATGTCAGAGTGTAAGTTAAAAGTCAAAGGAGCTGCTGTGTTTCAGTTTGGTCTGAATCTCTTAATCCTACGACCAGTCTGTGGATGTACACAGGAATTTAAGTGAGTTCAGAGTATGGGAGGGATGAGATGGAGGAGATGTGTTCAGATAGCCTGGCCAGTAATTCAGTTTACATTTTCTTGCACCTTATCTACACTTACTTCAGTTACACTGATTAAGATTCTCTTAAATTGATTGTGCTGGCATATAATTAATCGCACTGGTAACATCCCAATATTCATGTACTAATTACACCAGTTTATGTATCTGTATTTGTTGCAGTATCTCTGACCCTTCTGATCTCAAAAGTTGTCCCCAGCTGAATTGATTTCCTCTGAATTTTGTGGTGGTGGAATGTTTTTCTAAGTACAGTGTTGGGAACACAGAGGAAAATTTGAAGGTTTTGGTAAATTTTTGCTTTGGAGTCTTCTGTGTGGAATACAGTTGTACTTCATTCTTTTTCATCACCTGTTTGGGAAACGCATTTATATTTATTTTTTGTTAAAAACAGTAGTTTGACTTTGGAGTAGGAGAATGACAACCTACTACGGAAAACGTTTTCTGGTGGGAATCATGCCTATAAAATTTTCATAATGTTTTCATTGTCTGAAGATCTAGTACGATATCATGTTCAAGCAATACTTTCTGTGTAGTTCCCTGTTAAAATGCCAAAACACTGTAAAAACCCCACCACCAAAACTCTCCACTGGGGAGGAAGAAATGGCATTGCATAAAGAAATTCACTGGATACCAGGTAAAATACAGCAGCTGATCATACTTGAAAAGACCAGCTAAACCAATGAGTGACTTAGGACTTTGCTGCCGATCAGTTTGACTAGAAAAAAGTGACTTAATGTGAGTCAGGACAGAATGTGCTTGGCTTCCTTTGCACAGTGGCCCAGAGTTCTGTATTATCTGCACTGCGAGAAAAAGGGGGGTTTTAAGCCAAAGTTCATCTTCCCCCTGGAAACTGCAAGAGCAATGCTGTTGAAAAGCGTATCTATTGTACCATTTGCTTTCAGTAGCTTCTGGTTTCCTTCCTTTGTTTCAGGATATCAAGAAAAGCTGTTGTGATCATAGATGCAGATTTACTGGTGGGAACCAGGGACCTTTGTCTTTCCTTCAGTATTTCCTGTTGTGTCCTCTGCCTGTTTTATAGCTGAAGACGTTATTAGGTACCCAAGAGGAATTTGACCATTTGCTCAAGAGATCTAAGTAATGCAGGAATTCGCATATTGGCTGCTCAGCACATGCGCAAAGAATCAGCTTTGTCCAGAGTTATTTTGATAAACGTGTGAGCTGGCTACCTATGCCATTCAGTACTCACCCATGCCTGTAGTTTTTCTAATTCGTGTACCTTCCTTGGTTGCCTGGGATTTTCCAGGTGGAAATACATGCAAGATGTGGTGCAGGCTCCTATGTCCCTTGCCACAGTAGTGCAGCCTCCCTTCTCCTTCCCTCTGCCATTCAGACTGCGACCGCACTGGCCCCGGTCATTGGCACAGACTGACTATCAACAGGAAGTAGGAATGATCCCCTCGGCTTTTCCAGGCTGTCTGTATCCCAAATGCACACTCCTCCTCCACCACCACCACCATCTTGTAGCATGTGCTTTTTTTCTTCCTCAGTGTTTCTTGATGTGGTAACTCCATAAGGGCCCCCTGTTTGGAATGATCTTTTGGACACATGGGAAATCTAAGAGTGTTAAGGATTGGTTTTAAATTTGGCAAACAAATCAAAGGCGTATGTCCAGACCTGCACTTTGTCCCATGAGCTATAAAAATAAGTACCTAGGAGGAAATATACATGAAAATCCATTTTCTTCCCTAGACTCTTGGTTGATGCTGTCCATTTTGATGCCTCCAAACCATAACAGGACTATAGGAATTGATTGTGTATAAATATTATCTAGTTTCTATAGGAATAGATCGTGTGACTCAGCAAGGAGAAGTAGATCAAAAATTCAGCCTTGCTATAGCTCTTTGGTGTCACACTCATGATCTCCAGAGGCTGCAAGAGTTCACTGAAGCAAATGTAATTTAGTGTAGTGGGTCTCCTCCAACTTTGTCAAGGACTTAATCTCCTATTGGCCTAGGGCAAAGGGGAATGCCCCAAAGTGTAAAGCCAAGTTAAGACGGAGTGTAACCAATGTCTTACCCTCTCTATGAGAAATTCATTTTTGTGGAGCAATATTCAGATGCTATAGGGTAATTGGAATGATATATTGTACTGACGTGCTCTGTGTAGCAATAGGATTCGGGCTGTGACAAGAGATTTACTTTGTATATTGTCCCTGAATGCTTAAACGGTTTCCTTATAATACGTTTTATCTGCTCGGTTGTTTAGCTTAAAAACTGGTAAAGCAGCTTAAGGGGCTCTTTCCATGGTTTACAAAAACACATCCTATAAATAGGTTTTCCTACTGCAAAAGCCTATGTCAATTAATTCTTCCAATTAAGCTTCAACAACATATAATCCATGAGAATTTGCATTTGTGCATTATGCATGGAAGTTATGCGTAGTAATTTCATGGACTGCAATAGTCCTCAGCCTACACTGGGATCAAAGTTGTGTCCTTTTATTTCCCTTGTGTTTATTGGCAGCTCTTGTTTCTATCAGTCACACTGAGGCAATGTCAGCTTTGAAGAGGCAGCGCTGGGTTACCATGAGTATTATTTTGTCATGTTTGGAGCAGTCTCAGACAGAGCTCTCTGATAGTTATTCTGGTCGATTTTTCTTTCTTCTTGTAGCTCTTCAGAGTTCCATCTTCAGACCTTATTAATCGTTTGCTGTTTTTTTAAATGCTGCTATCTAGCTTGCCGTAGCCTTTTAATATACTAGATGTACCACACAGAAGACAAGACTACCTTTCTGAGCTGTCCCTTCCAAACCTGATTTGGTTCCTGCAGCTTCTGAGCTGCCCTGAAGACTTGTTTCTGAATTCGAGCCAAAAACTGCACAATATTTTGCTTCAGTGGGGGTTTTTTTGACAAAACATAAGCTTTATGTGCGGAATTCACTATCACGCTGGACTATCTCTTTCTTCGCAGTCCCTTTGAGGATAATTTTTCCATTTCCTGTCACTACAGACTGCACTCTTAGAGGCAGTTTTAAATCAGTAATGTCTTTGATGTTTTTATTTTACCATGCCAGGAACATTCCCAGAGTGACACTGATGCTCTCCCAGGCTGTCCAAATGTGTATTCATGGCAGGCTTCCGCTAAGCTGCTGTAACGTTCTCCCGCTCTGTTTGCTAGCTTGCCAGATGTGAATAAGCTCCAGTTAATTGAAAATACCAGATTTTGAATAGGTTGCAGTTAATTCAAAATGCTATGGCCAGATTGTCTATGTGCCTAAGTATTATGTTGCTAAATTTTAACCATTGCGTCACTCTTCTGTGAAAACCAAATGACAGAAACATTTGTCAGATGTTTCGAAGTTTTTCTTCACCAGCTTCCAGTGCCTTAAAGAAAAATGTTCAGCGGATCTTTCCAAAGCAAGCTGAATGCGCCTGACATAACTGGAGGTCAGGTAAATGGACTAGTTGTTTTTAAATGACAGCTGAAAATGAGGTGCTAACATCCTGAATTGTTTTCTGTCACTGCTGCGGACTTGCGTACCTACCGATAGGAGGAATTAACTTTCTGTCACTATAAAAGCTTCTTTTTTATTTGCTTGTGCCCTCAAGCATGTTAAACTGGAATTAAGAATTTTCCCTCAACTGGACTTATGTGGTTATGGCAAAAACAACTTAAAAAAAGGTTTAGTGTTGTTGTCATTGCTTGTAAGTCGTATACTTGGCACTATTTCTATTCCATCCATTTTGAAGTTGAGTGAGGCTGTTTGTGAAAATCAGGTTATGAATACTTGTTACACATTCTCCTAGGTGTCCTAGTCCCCTAAGTAACCCCATTACTCAGGGTTGTTGTTGTGAGAACAACTGGTTATAAAAAGAGAGCAAACGTCACCTCAGCACTAAGGAGCAAAAAAAAAAAGAATTTCCCATTCGTCTTAAGCTGCAGCTGCTGGATGCGACAACTGTCTGATTCAGGAATGGCATCCCCCCGCCCCCACAATACTAGGAAATATAATATGTTTGTTATGGAAATGGATCTTTTTCGGCATCTAGGTCTTAATTATGGATCTTTTCCTATGCCCGTCTCTGCGACCTGCCTGCACAGTTTCTTTCCTCTCCTGAAAGAGATTTGATGGACAGCAGTACTGGCTTTGTGGTCTGTTGTAGGGAACCACGCAGTAGGAATGTCTTCACTATTTATGTTTCATTCTATTTCTTCATAATGGTTCTGTTGTCTGTCCAACGATCAGTCCGGTAGCATAGCTCTTAAGCAGTGCACTCATACTAGCTAGCCAATGTTTAAAAGGGAGAGGCAGACATTATAAAAAGAAAGCAACAAACACTTTTTGGGTAAGAAACCTGAAGAGCATTCAAACAAGACCTCACAGGTTTACAAAATCAGAAGTCTCCCATGTCAGTGCTGGTGTTGTGGAATTATCCAAGCACTATGCTTTACTGAACTGCAAATACTGGACTCTTCTGGATCTTCAGTAATAGCTTTCTGTGTCTAGGATTTAGAATAGTCATGCTACATTGGGATCTCGGCATGTGCTAAAGTAATAGCATTTTCTGCCTTCCATGATGCTACCTGAATTAATGATACAGCTATAAATATTCTGGAAAGGAGGTTGTGAAGAATTTGGAAAAGACTGTGCCTTTCAGCATAACTGGATGAATCTATTAATATCACATGATTCAGACAGAAAACCTGAGTTGTCTATCTCACAGCAAGGAGGCTCCAGGCAGAAGGCTGTACGTGTAGCTGGAAATGGCAAGTGGAGTGACGGAAACTATTAGACCAACCAGGCTGATGCACACCCAAGATAGAAGGGTGAAAATCAGAATGCTGATATAGGATTTAATTATTTAAAATTTAAAAAATGGGAATATGCATCAACCAGCATTTACGGCATGCGGACCTGGTTTCATTCCTCTGATGAGATAAGTTTGGTTCATTAAAGCAATTGTTTACATACCACAGAAACTGCCTTTCATAAAGCGCTGAACTGCATGATATTGGATTAGAAGTCAACACTATCTGATATTGATTAAGTGCTAATTAAATGAATTTAGGCACTTGGTAGCTGGTATATATCAAAGTGGTGTCATGGAAGTTTATCATTGAATAGAAGTATTCCAAATGGCATTTTGCAGAGATCAGTTACAGGTCAGAGCTATTAAATACTGTTTTATAAATTACTGGAAAAGTAAATATAAAAGCAGTGCAAATAAAATTTATGGACGATATAAAGTTTGTCAAAATATTGAGAATAGAACAGCCAAGCTAAGCAATCTGGATTTCTTAAACTGTTAGGAGGCAAGCAAAAGCTGACTTTAGATGTCAGGGTTCCTGCCTGTAGAGCCTTTCACAAGAAGCTGCATAGGCTGGGGCTGCAGCGCTGCTCCTGTGCCACAGAGTCATCTTCCTTGGCACGTCGGTTTGTCTGAGCAGAATGACATGCTGACACTGCTTCTGGCACCTGAGTCAGTATCCCTCCCTGTCTGGCCCTACGTACCGTCGGGTGTCTCTAGTTACACAGTTCTCCTAGGAGTGCGGTTACAGACCAGAAGAAGTGAGTGCCATGAGCAAGGTTGAGGTTAGCTGTTGGTTTCAGAACCATTTCCATTAGCAGGATATGAAAGTAATATTTTGAGGTCTTAAGTCAGGTCTTCACCATTAGTTGTAATTTATTTCCCAGCATTAACTCTCAAGAAAAGCAAGCAAACACGAAGGGTTCATATCACATAAAATTCATAATGGGAAACCAGGTCTGCAGAGATTGCAGTAGTTCCATAAACTCAGTGGGAGAAAAAGGAATTTCAAGCTGAAGGTTAATACTCTGTTTCCAAGCATTGGTATGAGCTAAGGATGAAGTATTACAAAATTAAGATATTTGAGATTGCTGGGGTCTATAACCTTAAAATAATTGTGTGTATGTATATACGTAATTATACATGTACATCTATCTGCCTGTTCTCTTTCTCTCTCACACAACTGGTATCAAATTTTACAAAGAACAGAAGGAATTTCAGAAACTTCAGTCCAATTACTGGCTTACTGCTTACGATTTACAGCTACCAAAAGGAGGGGATGCAGATCTTATTTCCACTACATCTTTTGTCTTGTCACCAGCGCGTGGTGCTCTGTGGGGAGAGCAGGGCAAGGAACAGTTCTTTCTAAAGCAAATTCCACCAGGAAAGGTATCTTCCAGCTCCATCGCTTCCCTGACTTGTCCCATTGTGAGGCCATTCGGGCTCTAGTTCTGGTGCCAGGTAAGCACAAGGGAGGCACTGCTTCTTCGTGGGGGTGCTGCATGCTTGCATTGGATCAGGGCCTTGAATAACCTCCTAGATACTCAAATTCAGTTACGAAATTCTCCTTGTCATTGTCATGATTTGCTGCTGCTCTCCTTCCTTACATGGGGGATTTCTAAACCTGTGGGTTACTTACTCGTCTCTGATCCTTTTTTGCAAACTTGTTCCTCTTGAAGTTGATAGTTCTATTTCCCCAGTGGAAGGTAGCTTCCAAGGGACTGATGCTGTCCTAGACATTGTTAAGGATGGCATTAAAGCTTTGCAGATGAAAATGGAGTGGTTTCTTCACGTGTTTTACGCCATGGTTGAAATATTCCAGCATAATCTAAAGAGAGATTAAACTAAAAATAGATCACCTATTTTTCTTTCAGGCTAGTTACACACTTCTGCGTTCTCTCTGCCACATCTGGCAAATCACTCAGTCAAAAGGACAAGAGCGAAAAATGGATGGTTTGACTCCCCAAAGCAAACGTAGCCCAAGTAAATTACTGTATGGTACACAGCATAAAGGTACCAGATGAAAACTCCCCAAACCATGTGAAACGAATACCAACTTACTTTAAATATACATTTTAAGAGAGGGCCACGAGGAAAGCCTGACTAGCATTACAGCTGACTTACTACGTACAGGAAAGTTTGCAATTCATGTTTGCTGAAAGATTTAATCCAGCATTACCAACACCCGTTTGTGGTGCTGTGTGTCAGCGGAACAACTTGCAATAACGCTTTGCACAAGTAACAAAGAAAATACTGAGACAGGCAAAACCAGAGTGATGTTTATAGGCCCAAAATCTAGCAGCAATGACACTCTGAAAATGACATTGAGAGCCGTATTCTCCAAGTAAGAAGAAACACCTGGTCTGCTCAGAGATGGATGTTGTTGCAAGGCCAGGAACATTCCTGTTAGCATCTCTAAGATTCCTTAGAAGCACAGAAAGAGAGTGAGCTCTCCTGGAAAAGGAAACAAAACATTTAAAGCAATATAGTCGTTTTGCTTGCCAAACTGTTGCATTGCACATTCCCTTTTCCTTTTTGGAATAAAATATTGATCCACCTGAAACACTCAGAAAACCTTGAATAATTGCCCCATGGAGATATGAAGGAGGCAAATGTCAGGTGCAGAGTCCGTTGTTAATGTGGGGGGGCAGCATGGAGGACCTGGCTCCCCCTGTCGTGAGAACCGAAAAGGGGAAGAGCAGTAGCTGTGGAAGAGGAGCAGGATTTCTTATCAGCCAGTCCCTCCCCGAGCTGCTACCTGGGGTCTCAGCTGTGGCCTTTGGAGGTTCAGTTATCTTCTGCTGCCCCACTCCACCTGTAAGGGCGCTGACACGCTCCCCAAGAAACCAAGTGTCGTGCCAGTCATGACTGATGGGGCACAGCTTTCCAGGGCAGCCAAGAGAGTAGAAAATAAACAGATCCGAGGGGCATCGTTACTGCTGCCGCAGGTGGTGAAAATAAACATAGCTGAGCCCCAGAGAAAGCTCTTTTCTTCAGCCACTTGCAACAGTGAATAGGGTGGGGCAAATTTAAATCTAATAATCTGGTTGTAGCCTTGCTCCTTCCTGGTGTAAATAGGTGAGTTAAGCAGAAAATGAAGCAAGGAGAAGAGGAGAAGGCCAAGAAAAAAATGAGGAAAGAGCAGGTTGATTGCAGTGGGAAGCAAGCTTGTGGCTTCTCCTGGCTTCCCCAGACGTGCTTTCCATTGAGGTGCAAATTACAATAACAGATGTGCAGTCTGTGAGGTAATTTGGGGGAGAAATTGAAGCACTCACAACTGGACAGTTAGGAAGCACTACTATTAACAGATTTAAAGACCTCCAACGAGCTCTACCTGATGGGCAATGGGATAAGCTGTTGGGGCGCTGGCTGAGCCGGTGGCAGGATTTAGCTCTTGGCACACTGGGGACCTTTCACACCCACAGCTCCCACTGCAAGAGCCACTCATCTGCCCCACGGATGTGGTCACGCACCGAAGGGAGCTGTGGTGGCTGGCACTTAGCTGGTGACACAACTTGTCTCAGCTATCTTGCTAGGGCGTCGCTGGCCTGGACCAAGTTGCTCTTTATTTCTACAAAGACCTACCCAGATCTGCACGTGTATCCTGTAGGCATCAGTGACCATGTTCACAGGCAAGGTGAGACCGTTTTGCTCACTGTGGTCTGAAATGGTGTCTGCACTATTTTATGAGATTTTGTTACCGGACTTGAAGGGGGTGGGGCAGTGGACAAGGAGCTGCAGTAGAGGGTAGACCATACCTGCCTTGCAGCACCCTGATGATGGAAACAACTTCTTTCGGTGACATCCGAACGATGGTGGTCTGTTACAGTGCTGCCTATGCGTGCGGAAATGACTCTTGGATTTTGCGATAAAACGCAGTGTTTGTCCTCCAGTGTCTTGAGACAGGTAGATTTTACTATTGTTTGTATATGACTTTCACACTCCTCTTGTCACTCTGCAAGCGTTATTGGTGTTCTTGTTTATGCAAAGAGATTTTTTCAACATATAGTCTACAGTGAACTGCTCAGGAGTTGCATTATATTTTTTATCATCTAGCCCTGCAGTCTTTCTATAAAATCCAACCACAGCATGGAAATGTGTGTAGTGTATTTTAGATTCTATGAAATCTTCCATATATAAACAAATTAAGCTCTAATACTGCATCCCAGGCTATTGTGCTGGTGGGACACCAGGATTCTGCAGTTGCACGCTCTGGGAATGTTGCTGCCTTTTGGAGTGGACGTGTAGGATGATGCATCATATACCTGACGTATGTTTGAAGCTGTGACCTGTGAAGTACCAGGGCAATAAAAAAGGTGATATTTCAAAGAATAGGCTGGCAACAGTATGTACTGAAGTCAAAATGTTGACAGCTCGTCACTTTGAGCTGTCTCAGCAAGAATAACTAGCTAGCCTGGGTGCAGGTACGAGGGCATTATGACATTATCAAGCTCAACAAGGATTGCAGAACCCACCAAAAGAGTGTGATAACTGGGCAGCTCAGCTTGCTGCTGCTTGATGCACACCTTGCACACTCAAGCTGGCTCAGTTAAAAGTAGATGTCCCGAAGAGGGCACATCTGCTTCATGCATACCTAATGTGTGATCCCACAGGACTAAAACTGGACTACCTCAAACAGCAGCCCTGAGAATGAAATCTTAGTCCTGAGTTTGCAGTAGCCGATGCGAAGGACTACTTCAGCTCTCGGCCCACTCTAATGAGACCTGTGACTATCGCTCTGTAATTCTAAAATACAGAAGTGATGCTTCTGCCCTTGCACGTCACTGAGAACAATTTGTTTTGTTTCTGTTGTGGACACGTTTCACTTGTGTGTTAGAGACTGAGTGATTCCTACAGATTTTTTCCTAGCTGAATGTATCCTTTCAGGAAAGGGCTTCCTAAGTGTTCACACACTTTCTGAGAGCAAAAGGTTTGTGAGAAACAGCTGATGCTTCCCTTCTCTTCTTCCACCACTCGATGAGTTGCTTCATTACTTGTCACATAACTGCTCCAACTATTTTCTTATTTTTGGAATAAAATGTAAAGAAAATTTGCCCCTCTCTTACCTCCTCTATTTCATGCAAAATAGATTTTGGAATAGATTTTCAAGGTTACAGTTTGTGTGCAAGCCTGTCTCCTTTTACTTTTTATGTTATGTTTTCAATTTTGCTCTTAGTGTGTTATCCACTCACATCCTTACACCTTAGGCTTGTCCATTTAATGGCACAACTTATGCTAAAAATAACATATATTTAGGAAAAGCAAGTCCTATATCTGTGATCAAAAGGCAGTACCTGCTTTTTCACTGGTCTGAGGTTGTTAAATTCTGAAATCTTTTCTTTCCATCTTTCTCTTCCAATCAATTAGGCTTTTTAAACAGCAGCCAAAAAGGCACCCATAGACCCAGTGTTTAGTCTGAAACTGTGAAAGCTACATCTCTTCTCTTCCTAGTTTACAGTAGAGTGCAATCTTTATTATTGTAAAAAAAATTCCAGGTAACTTCACAATATTCTTCTTCCTTGTTTTTCTGTTATGCAAATTTCTGTATGATAAACTTTAAAGAGACATTACAAAATCTTGAGTCTTTTTGCAAAGAACTCAATGCATCGTAAAGAAGTGAGCAACGATGCTTTGCTTGTGCATGCGTAATTGAATATAACTCCAGTGTAAGACAGAAATAATCCGATACTCAGAAGAACTTTGCCGCTGCTCCGGCTGCCCTGCTCTGTGCTGGGCATCCCAAGGGGTGGCAAATTTGTGCTGCTGCTTACCAACAGATTCCTCTTCAGGGGAGTGTGAGATGGGGATAACATGGATACAGATTTGATAGCTCTGTATTCCCTAATCAGCGGCTGGCTTTTTCATTTGATACAAGAGTCTGTCTGGAGTCTAGTAAACATTTTCCAATAAAATTTTTATTTCAGTGGAAATTTTTTGTTTCTGAGAAACAGACACATTTCCATTTCCAATCAAAGGGAAAAACAAATATATTCCCTGGCTAGCTGTAGTTGCTATCAGCACCGAGCCCGAGTGTCCCTTACAATTCCATCATGCTGGAAAAAAATCCATTATACCCTACAAGCATATTAGATTTCTGTAGTTGCCATGTCTCACAGATGGGCTTTACATTATGTCCACCTGGTCCACAGGGTAAGGTTTATTGCAGATAGACTAGGAAATGAATGCCCCACCATAAAGGGACTAAGCGGAGAAGACCCCAGTTTCTCAGAGAAGCAGCTGGAAAGCCAGTCAGTCCTCACAGTGGGGATATTCGCACCGGTCATCCTGGGCAGGTGTTCCTGGCACAAACAAACCCGCTGCTGCAACTGGCAGGTGGCTGTGATTACTCTCAGCAGAGAAACCAGGTGGTGAATGGCCACGGGGTCTGCACCCCACCTTGCCCCTCAGCAGCCAGGCTGGCACGCTGTGCTGTGGAGTGATGAGTTTGGCACTTTCATCAACCAGAGAAAAATAAAAAAGTTTCTGCTTCGGTCTGTTTTTCAAGTATCTCTTGCTATTTGCCTTTTAGGACCCGTAGCCTTGTCCAGGGAACTGTTGTATATGTTAAAATTAGGACTGGAATAACACGGCAAACTCAGCAAAACGCCTTTTCACGTTTTCAGTGTCCTCCTTGCTTTGCTGGATCTGTCAGTCTCTCTAGCAGGAAACATAGCTGTAACTCAGGAAGGGTTTCAATTATCTTCTTGTTTGCTGGAAATAAAAAGAAACCTCAAGCTGACATGTTTCTGAAGAAGAATCTCAAGGGTTACATGCTTCATACCACAGAAACCAGAAAGAAGAAAGAAAAAAAAAAGAAGAAAAAAAAAGAGAAGAATTCCTAACTAGCTCCAAAGATTTCACTGGCCAAACCAAAGGGGAACAGAACATGAGTTGCTTTGGTATCTATTTACTAGCGTCTTACTGTCACCCATGTCTTAAAACCTTAGTATCATATGTGCTGGGCACCTTACTGTCATGTTAATGAGCTGGCCTGTCATATCTTCAGGGACTCGAGAAGGAAAAAAATCAGAAACAGAGTTTGTAAATATATGTACAACCTACTGCAGGAACATATGGACTTCAGGGAATTGTGTACCATGGATGATTATAGAGAGGCCGCAGTTTACCAGCTGAACAGTCTCCCCTGGGTTTAATAGGGTAAGTACATCTCACTAGCTGTCATCGTTCCATTAGTAACTACGGAACAGTATACAACACTCTTCGTTTTCCTGCATGTCAGTACCACCATTCTCTGAAAGCAGAGGAAGGTCTGCCTTCTCCCAGCCTTCGTGAAGGCATCGCTCAGGGATAAACCTCGACTTGAGCCTAGCAGTCTGTTACTTCCATACTTTGGGAGCAAATATGGCAAGATGGGTTGAGGCAAGCAACCATTTAATATGTACATAACCCCCTGTAAATAAGATGAATATTGGGAAGAGTTTTCAGGTTATTCCAAATAACTTTGAAAAGAAGCCATTGCACAGTCTGTTGCTCTAGTGCAGACTTTCCCCATTGCTGCTGCTACTCATATGCTGTAGACAGCAAAAAAATTGCTTCCCCCCCTGGTTTTTCATTCATAAAGGTGGTTTTTTCAGGCTGTACAGGAAGCCACTATGTGTGGTATAAAAGTGCCACCTGAACCCCACAGAGGTGAAGCACTGTCACCCCTTTTCCAAACAGTTCACTAACCTGTCAACAAACAAACAGCCAGGGTCACCCCAGCTACCAGCACTCCAGCCCGGAGTGAATGGGTGATCGATCCTTCCTGTTGCTGGCAAAGCAGAAATATGCTGCAGATATCTAAAAAGACAAGGGTAAGGAGCTGTCTTTCGGTCTTGCATCAATAAGCAGCTTAAGCCTATACACATATCCCCACTCGCCTATGCAGATGAACAGCAGCTCCGGCTGGTGATGCAGCACAGGACCGCTCCGTTGCTGAAACCGTTTAGGCTGTTGCACTGAGGTTGCTCTGGAGAAAGCAGTGCGTTGGGTTAGCTGGATACTGAACATCTCTTCCAGAGGTGGTAACTGGGGAGGTATACTGGGAAAAGACTTGAAAAGGAGAAGGACATTGGGAATTCCTTCTTAGAAATGTGGGACTTGTTACAGACCTGGGAGCACAGTGAGGTCTGGTGCAAAATTTTCTTTTCGTCTGGAATAATTATTTTTTGAATAATCCTGATACAAGCTCACACTTTCAAATATTGCTAAGTTGACTCTCCTGCTGATTTTTTACTGCTGAGAAATCTGCTGTGAATTTTTTTGGACATAGCCTTTACATATATTTGCTCAAGTAAAGAAGTGGAAGGTGTTTGGTGTGATTGAAGATGTAAGGGAAATGTCACGCACGGAGGGGATTTATCGGAACTGGAACATCCTTGAGATAACTGTTAATATTGCAAACCTTATGAAATAATTAGGTCTAGCGCTCCATAAATGTAAACAGCTAAAGGTTTGACTCCCTGTCTGCTCTAAAATACCATGTTTCCAATACTGCAGAATCGTGAGACATTGCGCTTGGGCTGTTCATTCACTAGGAAAGCACATCATTTCTTTATTATTGAGTGACCTCAAATGGTAGTGTTTCATATCTAAATCTACCATCCTATGTACTGATCTAGCATGCTTCTGCTTAGCCTGTGACAGGTGATGAGGTCACAGCATCCTCTATTGCTATCCTTCCTATTTCAGGCTTTCAGCACAATATAAATGAAGAATGAAGGCATCCTTTTTTTCCCCTTTCTTAAAGTGCAAGTCACCTTCAAGCACCTGCTTTGCGAATGGGAGGAGACAGGCCTTTGAAACATGGCTTCTTTTATTTGATTTCCCTTACTATTAAAGAAGGGCAAGTTTTACTCATTTTTGTTTTGTGGTGTGTTAGCTGAAGTGTATTTAACTACTTCAACAGCAGAATTAATTATTTTATGCAGAATGAAATTAGTATTTAAAAGTTTTATTGTAAATTGTGATGCTTCATTTTGGAGTACATGTTTCAAGCAATAACATTTCCCGTTAGCTTTTTTTAAATCAATTTTGATGCCGAAGCATGCAAAAAGCTTATATTCTGCCATAGAAAACTGAAAGAAATAGGGATTTTTTTCAGGGAATGAAAGTTCCCTTCACTTCTTGGCCTTGCTCACACAGATTTCTAAGCATTTTAAGTTATTCTGGCACCTTCAGGCTATAAAAACCACATACTCCTTTAAATCTCTCCCATTTTCCCCAACCTACGAGCTCCCAAAGTAAACAAAATTGTTTTTTTCTTCTGTGATATGTGCTCATTCTAACACTGTTTTAAACTCAAAACTCCCTTGTTGAAAAGAAAATGGTACTACCTTCAGTTTTTAGAGACAGCTGGTAGCATTTCCAAATTCATGAAAATATGTGCTGCAGCATTTTCCATAAGGGGTTGAACAATTTTGTCCACTTCTTCCTTCAATTACACCCTCAATATTACTGGGAGAGAGAGCAATGAGAGGTGTTTAAGCAATAGAGGAAAAAGGGAAGAAATAAAAGTAGATGTTGTTGCCAGAATAATGGAACCCCAAGGACAGTGACTACATTTTCCTACTTATGGATCAGCTTACAGGCTAAGAGTTTTCTTAATGGTTAGATTTAATTAAACCTCTTTTTCTGTGTTTGCCATTAATTGAGTGTTTATTTCCGCCTCTGTGATTAGCATGGATTATGCCAACATGTTTTTGTAATATTCTGTAGACGTTTTAACTGAGAACTTTTTTTTAAATCATTCAAGCGGTTCTAATTCCTTTTAGAATTAATCAAAGCGTGGAACTGAATTACAATCACAGACCTGTTGGTTTTCCACTTCTTAGAGAAGGAAGCAGTGTGGTTCAGGAGGGACTTAAAAATAAAAATTAGAAAAAATAAAAGAAAAAAGAAAAAAAGGGTAAATTTCTAGCATTTTCATTTTCTCTGCTCAAACGAGTTAGAAAGGTCATAGCCCTACTGTAAAGTTAAAAAAGAAATAGAACAAAGCTAAAAAGTTAGATAACCAGCCATCCTCTATCTGCCAAATATTTACAAATATAAATATACTTAGCCAAAAATGACCAAATAGTCAAACCTTCTTCATTGCCCATAATGGCATTACCTGCTGGCTCCAGGGATCCTGGCAGTGGAGACCACTGGTTACAGAACACAGGTTGTTTGATGATTTGGTTCTCTTTCTCCAGTGGCAATGTGCTACTTTCCTACTGTCTGACTGCTTGCAGTAGTAGCTAAGATGACACCAAATTTTACAGAGAAATAAATATCTGAAGGTGGGAATCAGCTGACAATATGTCTGAGCCAGCGATCGATATTCACTTTACAGTCCCTGGAGAAAAACAGGCATTTACAGTGCGTAATTCCTGAAGCAGAAGCCTAAAATAACTCAGCTGAACTGAGCCCTGGAAGTGCTGATTTCTCTCCATTGATTACAGCGGAGCTTGCAGTGCTTAGCTCAGAAGTGGAAGCAGCCGTATCATGGATGTCTAGGGTCTGGTAAGATGTTTCATATCTCAGGTGTCTGATTTACAGAAGATGCTGCTATAGGGTAAAGCGTCCTCCACGTATAGAGAGCCAGTTATTCTTCTGCTACTTCTGCTACACCAGTATCTGAGACCTGACTTAACAAGTGCGTTTAAGCTTAATTCTTCCCCACCCCAGCATATTATACCAGGTATTAAATGCTGCTTGAGAGAGCAAGGAGCTTGGCAGGGCAATGGTTTTCCTTTGCCTTGAGTTTGTGACTGGCTGTGCAGCCCCCACGTGGGAGGGCCACAAGTGCAGCAACTTGAGCAAGGGAAAGCAGAATAAAGGCTGAGAGGCCCGACAGGATAACGTCTATCCCCACCACCTCATCCCCTTGCTTTCCTGTGGATCTCCTGAAGCTGCCATTTAACGATATCTAAAAGCTACACCAGAAGAATGTTTATGGGTAAATGTAACAAAGTCCTTGGGAAGAAGGCTCCAGTTTCAAGAGGTCCAAATGCCACTCAGCAGCAAGTCTTGGGTAACAGGGAACAATGGAAGAACGAGGGAGACATATTTCCTTTAGAGTAGATGAAAATTTGCCTGTGTTATCTCCTGTCAGACAGTTAGGGAGGGTAACCATTTGAATATTTCTGGTCACTCAGTATGATATGAGGTTAAAATAAACTGAATTCAGATAGGCTGTTTGCGTAGTTAGGGAATCTTGTAATGACTAAGGTGGTGCAGGATTGGATTCTTCCTACTATTGCAAGCCAAATACTGTAAGGGGATTTTTATATGTAAAGTCTTAAACAAAGGCTCAGAAGTACAGGCTGAAAGAAGTTATCCACTCCAGCCTCTTACATATTTTACAGGTTTATCTGCTGCACTATTTTGAGTATATTATCTAATCTCCCTTTAAGTATTTCCTCTTCTGCTATCTCAGTGGTTTCTCTTGGCAGACTGCTTCATTGATGAATAGCTCTTATTTGGAGGTTTGTCCTCACATTGGATCTAGATTTGTTACATTTTACGTGAACATTCTCCATGGTCAACCATGATCGAGTCTCTCATAGCATCATAGAATGGTTTGGGTTGGAAGGGACCTTAAAGACCATCTAGTTCCAAACCCCTGCCATGGTCAGGGACACCTTCCACTAGACCAGGTTGCTCAAAGCCCCATCCAGGCTGGCCTTGAACACTTCCAGGGAGGGAGCATCCACAACTTCTCTGGGCAACCTGTTCCACTCTCTCACCACCCTCATCGTAAACAATTTCTTCCTCATATCTGATCTAAATCTGCCCTCTTTCAGTTTAAAACCCTTACCCCTCATCCTATCCCTCCATGCCCTTGTAAAAATTCCCTCTCCAGCTCTCTTGTAGTTCCCTTCAGGTACTGGAAGGCTGCTATCAGGTCTCCCCAGAGCCTCCTCCAGGCTGAACCACCCCAACTCTCTCAGCCTGTCTGCATAGGAGAGAGGTTTCAGCCCCCTTAACATCTTCGTGACCCTCCTCTGGACTTGATCCAATAGGTCCACGAGCTTTTTATGCTGGGAGCCCTAGAGCTGAATGCTCAAAGTGGGGTCTCACCAGCGTGGAGTAGAAGGGCAGATTCACCTTCCTCAACCTACTGACCATGCTTCTTTTGATACCGCCCAGAATATAGTCANGAGAGAGGTTTCAGCCCCCTTAACATCTTCGTGACCCTCCTCTGGACTTGATCCAATAGGTCCACGAGCTTTTTATGCTGGGAGCCCTAGAGCTGAATGCTCAAAGTGGGGTCTCACCAGCGTGGAGTAGAAGGGCAGATTCACCTTCCTCAACCTACTGGCCATGCTTCTTTTGATACCACCCAGAATATAGTCAGCCTTCTGGGCTGCAAGCACACATTGCCAGCTCATGTTGAGCTTCCCATCAACCAATACCCACAAGTCCTTCTCCTTAGTGCTGCTCTCAATTGATTCTCCACCCAGCCTGTATCTGTACTTGGGATTGCCCTGACCCATCTGCGGGACCTTGCACTTGGCCTTGTTGAACTTCATGCAGTTTGCACTGGCCCACCTCTCAAGCCTGTCGGGGTCCCTCTGGATGGCTTCCCTTCCCTCCAGTGTGTCAACACCAGCTTGGTGTTGTCAGAAAACTTGCTGCGGGTGCACTCAATCCCGCTATCCATGTCACCAACAGAGATGTTAAACAGTGCCAGTCCCAAAACCAACCTCTGAGGAATGCCACTTGTCACTGATCTCCACTTGGACATCAAACTGTTGACCGCAACTCTTTGGGTGTGACCATCCAGCCAATTCCTTATCCAGCAAGTGGTCTGTTCATCAAGCCTATGTCTCTCCAATTTAGAGACAAGGATGTCATGTGGGACAGTGTCAAATGCTAATATCCTGGTTTGACACCAATGCAGTACTCCATCCCATACACATCATGCTCAGAATAAAGGGAAGGAATCACAAGGGTCACTCCCTCTCCCTTTATGGCCAGGGCACTAATGGGCTCTAACGGCCCTAAACAGCCTCACCTGGTGCTTCTGCCCACACCCATGGCCCAGGAGCCTATTTAAGCCCAGTATGGTCCCATTGTGGGTCCTGTCCTGTTGATGTTGCAGGGTGCTGCTCTTCAGCTCTGCCCAGCTCCTTGCTTAAGCATCTGAGGAGGACTCTACCTGATTATTCTGCTTTTGATCCTGAATGTAGTTCCTGCCTGCTGCTGAGTACAGTCTGGGACTTTCCTGGGGTGTGCCCCATAGTGTCTGGGGTGATGTATTTGTCATTGGTAGTGGTGGGAGCTTGATATCGGGTTTGTGCATATTTGTATATATTTCATTGTTATGTTTTTCCCATTATTACAACACATGATTCTTGTAGTTAGATTAAAGCTGTTTTTAACTTTTCCAACTCATAAGTCTCTTTCCCTTTTCTCTTTCCCCTCCGTTTTGGGAAGGGAGGTAGTTAACAAAGAGTGTCTGTTGTTCATTTAATAGCCAGCCCAGCTTTGAACCGTGACAGCTTTGCACCTGTCCAGGTAGTTGACATCTATTGTTCTTCCCTTGTCCATCAACTCTGTAACCTTGTTGTAGAAGACCACCAAATTTGTGAGGCATGATTTGCCCTCAGAGAAACTATGTTGGCTGTCACCAATTACCTCCTTATTTTCTATGTGCCTTGTAATAGTTTACAGGAGGATCTGCTCCATGATCTTGTTGAGCACAGAGGTGAGGCTGACTGGCCTGTAGTTACCTGGGTCTTACTTTTTTCCCTTTATAAAAATAGGGGTTATGTTTCCTCCTTTCCAGTCGGTGAACTTCACCAGACTGCCACAACTTCTCAAAAATGATGGGTAGTGGCTTAGCAAATTCATCCACCAGTTCCCTTAGGACCCACAGATGCATCTCATCAGGTCCCATGCTTCCTTCTTCTTGAGATGGTCTTGAACCTTATCTTCTCCTACAGTGAGTGGCTCTTTGTTCTCCCAGTTTCTGCCTTTGCCTTCTGTGACTTGGGTGGTGTGGCTTGAGCGCTTGCCAGTGAAGACCAAGACAAAAAGTCATCGAGTATCCCAGCCTTCTCCATATGCCAGGTAACCAGGTCTCACGTTTCCTTCCAGAGAGGGCCCCATTTTCCCTAGTCTTCCTTTTATCAGTGATGTACCCATGGAAGCTTTCCTTGTTGTCCTTGATGTGTGCCCTGTCCACATTTAATTCTATCTAATTTTCTAACCTGATCCTTGGCTGCTCGGACAATTTCTCTGTATTCCTCCCAGGCTACCTGTCCTTGCTTCCACCCTCTGTAGGCTTCCTTTTTGCGTTTTTGTTTATCCAGGATCTCCTTGTTCATCCGTGCAGGCCTCCTGGCATTTTTGCCTGACTTCCTCTTTGTCAGGATGCATCTCTCCTGAGCTTGGAGGAAGTGATCCTTGAATATTGATCAGCTGTCTATCTTGGGCCTCTCTTTTCCCTCCAGGGCTTTATCCTATGGAACTAAACAAAGCAGGTCCTGGAAGAGGCCAAAGTCTGCTCTCCTGAAGTCCAGGGTAGTGTGAGCTGCTTGTGCACCCTCCTCACTGCCCTAAGGATCTTGAACTCCATCATTTCATGGTCACTGCAGCCAAGGCTGCCCTTAAGCTTCACATTGCTCACCAGCCCCTCCTTGTTAGTGGGAACAAGGTCCATCATAGCACCTCTCCTCATTGGGCCCTCTACCACTTGGAGAAGAAAGTTATCATCAACACATTGCAGGAACCTCCTAGATTGCTTATGCCTGGATTGCTTTCATCTTGTTTCTCTCAAAAACTCCTTAAAATTTCCATATTTTGTTTAAACTAGATGTCTTTTCCATCTTATTCCTTATATCTTGCAGCTTTCTTAATGTTCTTCATCTTTGTTGCTTTCTCATCTTCACAGTGTGAAGGTCAAAGGATATCCTAAGTGAGGCCTCAGCTGTCATGTGAATATATGCTTTATTACCTCCTTACTCTTAAGTACAGTTCTTTGAATATGTGTTCTTCATATACTAATAATATTTCTGATTTTCATTTTTATAGACACAAAGTCTAAAAATGCATTTTAACTAGTTATTTTGCATAAGTTTTGGAACAAAAATAAATCACTATGTACTGTAAATAGCGACTGGGACAGATAGCTTTTTATTGAAAACACTTGGTTTTGCGATATAGACACATTCCTCCTTATGTGCTGTAGAATGACTTCGTTACCCTGATCAGGGTACTCCCTGACAAAAGCTGCTGTTGACCAGTCCTTCAGCTTTTCTACATAACAAAGACCTGTAAAGAAACAGCTCCCCCCACCCCACCCCCATTTTCCTTTAAATACTCAGAACTCCCAGAATGTAAAATTTTGCCTGGCCTTTACTGTCTTTCCCTAAGTTTTTATGTCTTTATGCAGACAGTTAGGCTCAAAGAGTGTTTCTGCCTGAATATCAACTATGTAAAACTAAGGATCAAAGTAGTCCATATGTTCTACCAACAAATAATGTTGTCTCAGTCAAAATAATCTGCTTACTATCCATTTTAATAAGTATTTTCTCAGTCATCTTCACATGCTGTTTGGCCAGCAGTCATGTATCTTAATTAAAGGAACCTAATTGAAGTGTCTAAGGCAGGTGTGTAGTTACCCCTCTATGATCAGTCTCTCAGGTGATCCACATACCTAGGGTCTGAGAAACTGTAGTGTTTCTCTTCCAGAAACTGCAGGAGAGCTTACTGTGAGTGGGCACCAATTTTCAGTACTTCACTGCCTTTATAGTCTGGTGAAGTGAATTCATAGGGAAGAAATGCAGTTGCCAAGCTGCGAATCCCCTAGAAGTGCTAGGGAAAGTGTGTCAACAAGCCCCGAGTTTTATGCTGCCCTCAGGGCAAACAAGGGAACGTGTAGTCCTGCACTGCCCTTCCTACCCACACCTACTCTGAACCACTCTCTGGACTCATTTAGGATTTTCCAGTTCAAACATTTTATTCCATCTTCTGCAGTGTTACATGGGACGTAATATAAAAATTCAACTAANACAAGCCCCGAGTTTTATGCTGCCCTCAGGGCAAACAAGGGAACGTGTAGTCCTGCACTGCCCTTCCTACCCACACCTACTCTGAACCACTCTCTGGACTCATTTAGGATTTTCCAGTTCAAACATTTTATTCCATCTTCTGCAGTGTTACATGGGATGTAATATAAAAATTCAACTAACAGTAACCGTTTCATTTACAACATCGTCCTTCTCCTCCATGTAGTTCAAGATCATGTTACCGATTTACTGACAGTAGTGTCAGTTGAAATACTAATGAACATTTCTAACAGCCCCCGCATTAGCATAGTATGCTTACTATGGAAGGTGCTGCAGTTCAAAGACATCTTGAAAGGACCTTAAAACAAAGCTTCAAGCACAGCTGGTCAGCGTTAAGCATCACAGTGCTTACATCGCAATGTTGATGTTGACATGAAGACAGTTTCTTCTGTCTGGAGCCCTTTGGTATTAAGAACTAAGTGTTTTCCAAATGTCCTTCTTAGTATAGGTAGTCTGAGTGTTTTTCCCCTGGACCCTAAGGAGTTTCTACAGTTCTGAAAGCCTATTTAATTGTCTGGTTTATTTTCCGAATGCCATTTTAATCCACCTCTAATCTTTGTTAATAACAACACTATAATTACTTCATTAACTTTTCCAGATAAAGCATTTAAACTCTTCAGGAGCAAATAGCTTTTTGCTGGATCTTGAACTAATTGCTTCATCTAATACTGCAACCTTGAGTTTTAAATGTATTTAATGAAAACATGAAGCTCTTGTTTAACGTAAGCATGTTACTGAAATCTGAAGAACATGTGGTGCAAGGGCAAAGATAGGAACTTGTTGTATTACATAGCTTCTAATGATGCATTTTGAAACACTGATGAGGAAGAAAGCTCTATTCATTTCCCAAGGGTAAAAAATAATACCCTTAAACATTAGCCTTTAACTTGTTTTGACATCTTTGTTCCTGTGTAAAGG
This sequence comes from Steatornis caripensis, assembly GCA_013398225.1. Classification (NCBI taxonomy): domain Eukaryota; kingdom Metazoa; phylum Chordata; class Aves; order Caprimulgiformes; family Steatornithidae; genus Steatornis; species Steatornis caripensis. The sequence goes on along the minus strand of VZSC01013325.1, from coordinate 5,485 downwards.
TTAAGTAATATGGTCAAATTTTATAAGTAATGCTTTATTAACGAAGTGACTTGCATTAAGGCTGTAAAATTGAACACCAGATCAGGAAATAATAAAAAGTAAAGGTTGTATCATAAAGTTAACTGATCCGTACAGCTAGCGTTCCCCAGATAAGGTACATGCTCAGCTCCCTACAGCATGTGCAATTGTAAGCTACTGCTTCTGAATACCTTAACCTTTTAGTTTCTTCTTTCTTGAATGTTTAATTTACAGCCTGAATGTTGAATGAATGTAAGTTCTCACATTAATTTTACTTTGCATTTATTGGAAGAAAAGAACAGCATATTAAAACTCTGTGCCTTCTTTTAGCAGAGCATCTAAACTATGTGCTGTGTCTACGTAGCTCTTGGGCCCAAGTTTGTTGCTAGTATACCTTCTAACATGGAAATCTTGTGGTTTTACCCGACGTGCATATATACCTATGGTCAGGGAATGAGTGGCTGAGAGACAACTTCAGCTCAGATGTATAATTGCCATTTAGGTACTTCTAGTGTATTTCAAGGCCAAGTCAAATGACCTCAGTGGGCCACTGTTCTTTCAGCGTATCACGACAGCTTTTGACTTTTCCATGAAATAAGATGCAAGATTTTACACAGGCCATTCTGAGGTATCTTCTGGAAGGCAAACACTCATAGTTGATGAGTAGCCAAGAGCCATTTCCAAAATGCCTTCTCTGCTGTGAATCTCTGGACTGGACATTTAAGTTGCTCAGCATGCGTCTATACATCAGGAATGACAGGATTACTCCTAGCATTTCAGACCCGCTATATTTTCTTGCAGTGGATTGACCCCAGCCAGCAGCTAAGTACCCACAAAGCTACTTACTCACTTTCTCACCCCCACTCCAGTGAGACAGGGCAAGAAAATATTAAGAATAAAAGTGAGAAAACTCATAGGTCAAGATAAAAGCAGTTTAATAGGTAAGAGTAGGGGAAAGCACAGCAAAGGAACACAGTCACTACCCTCCAAGACAGATCGATGCCCAGGCTGTCTCCAAACAATGGCCACCTTGGAAGCCAACGCCCTTCTTCTTACTCTGTCTTGGTTTTCATTGAGAGCATGACATTGTGTGGTACAGAACAGCCCTTTGGCAAATTCGGGTCAGCTGTCCTGGCAGTGTCCCCTCCCAGTTTCTTGCCCACTCCGAGCCCACTCGCTGGGGTGGGACAGAGTGGCGAAAAAAGGCAACCTTGCACCTTGAGGTGGTGCCAGCGCTGTTCAGCAATAGCCAGATGCTACTACGCCATCAGTTTTAGCCACAAAGCCAAAACACAGCGCCATGCTGGCTGCTATGAAGAAAGCTGACTCCGTCCCAGCCAGACCCAGTCAGCTGGGTTTCTCCAGCAGTCAGTGTGCTCCAAGAAAGTTGTAATCTACACTAGGGCGTTTTGTTTGTGGCTTTTTCGGGTGCTAAACCAAAATTCTGAGTGTTAATGTGTATCTGTGCAGAATGCAGCAATATGTTACAATGCAAAGTTAGCATTCTGTGTGTGTAAATGATTTTAACAGCAGTGCAGAAATAACACCTGTGGACTTGGAAATAGTAACATATTTGCGTTTTAGTTTTTTAAGCTAACAGATCTTTTGACCTGGAAAAAGAGATGCAATGTGCCATTGCACGTTTTTGAGGAGACTTGTATGTTAAACAAAGGCTGTTAGAACTGAATCTACCTTATTTGTAAGGTGCTCACTAGCTGAGCACGTTACTTGATTTGAGGACCGGGTAATGTAGCTGAGAAAAAACAACGAACTTCTGAATGAATGATTCTGTTGCACCCCACAAGAACAGAGCATGCATTGTGGGATGCTTGGTGGTGCACACCTCTAAGGGAAACTGAAGATGTAAAGATGCAGATACCGAGATGCGGTATGAAATCCTGTCCAAATCAAAGTGAAAGGAAGTGTTACCATTGCATGGAAGGAATTAGAACTTTGAGAATGCATTAACAGCTTAATTCTGGAAACTGTGGCGCAACACTGCTGTGCAATGAAACTTGAGAGACCTCTGTTGCTTTAAACTTACCTGGCTAAATTTAGCCAGTTTATTGAGCCACTCAAGTGTGGACAATTTCAGCCGACAAAGAACTTCAGAAGCAAACCTTGTTATTAAGGAAGAATTCAGCAGAAGGAGACTTCAGGGTGGAACACAGCAGATGCACTTTTAATAGAGAAAAAAACTCAAGGCAGATATTTAGACACTTGTGGCAGGATTAGAGACTAGCATTATTTGTTTAATATATTGGAAGTATACAGTATAGAAATGTATGTATAGGAAATTTATTTCTTGGCTTACTGCACTTATCTGTTCCATTCAAAATTCACCACGGAAATTTACACTAGGTTTCCATTTCTGGTACAGCAACGTAAACAGTGACAGGACTGTGTGTTTAAAAAATGGGCAGAAATGGGAGAAGGAAAATCCATTAGTCTTCTAGTAAGAGAAAATATTTCTTATAAACCATCTTTTGAGATGAAGAAAATATGGTTAGTAAGGCATGCAACTGGAAGCAAAGAAAAAACCAGTAGTACCCTGATCAGTCACCAAGGTTCTGCCAGGGACTGTGGTTCTTGGCTCTGCTGGACAAAGGTCATTGGACTTACAAATAGTTACTATCTAAACGGCAGGAACTAAACCAAGCTCCATAAACTGTTTGTGTGAATCGCGCACAGGAAACAAGCTAATGACACACTGAATGAGAGCGTGTGTTTAATGCTGAGCTTTTGCTGGAAACAACTTGGAGCACTGTAACAAAGAAAATAAAGCATTGCCATAAATTGCAGAAGATTCTAATGAATCTTTTAATTCCTAAAGTGAAAAATAACTTCTGTTAGAGGTCTGCTCAAAGCTTTCCCTATATAACCTGACGCTGAATGCAGGCTCAAACCTATGAGACCTCTTCCTGGAGAACAAGGAGAGAATGGCTGCAGGGTAATTAATGTTATCTTGGCATTACTTGCAGATAATACATGTGTGACAGCAAAGTAAATGAAAGTAAGTCTAGGTTACTCTCAGGTTCAAGAATTGAATCCTGGATTGCTTCAGGATTAGATACCTTAAAAAAAAAAAAGAACTTCACCGAGATAAAAAAGATCTGACTGTGATGTCTCTTACCATAATTAACTGCTGTTAACACTTCAGCAGAGACACGCATGGGAAGTATAGATAAACTTCTTTCTGATTTATGTTTGAGGAAAAAATGATTATTTCACTACAAAACTTTTTTTAAGTAAAGAGATTCTATCTTACATAGGTAGCATACGTAGGACTTGGGGAAACTTTTCATGCTTGTGCCAGCAATCTAATGAAATCACAGTTTGGGAGCTAGCGACTAAAGCATGAGGTTTCATGCCTGGTTATATGGTGCTAAATTCCATGACTGATTCACAAGATGATGTTTTGGTGAAGGGATGGAGGTAAAGGGGGTATGTCAAGTATAGAATATGACAGCTGGTCTAGTTTTCAGCACGAAACTAGGGGAAGTAAAGCACATGTATAGGCATTGAAGAAGTGGTAGGAAAATCCTTAATTGAGGAAGTGGTTTTGGATAAATGAATGTGATGTTTATTGTGGGCTCTGGGTTTGCTAACAGAAAAAGTGCTAGCCTAAGGACAGAAAGTCAGCCATATTTGAAGTAACATCTATTTTAGCCTAATAGCCCTTCTAAACTTCTATTGTTGTTGCAGTTTTGGGAAGCTGATGGACTTCAACGGGTTTGCTTCATGTGAAAAAACTGATACTCATTCAGGAATTGATCACGAGCTCACTGGTGGTAAGGGAGTACGTGGCTGTGTGATCCAGTGCAAATGCTTTGTCACAGGAGCATGAACTCGGCGAGGCCAACACACTCTTCTTACCCAGTGAAGCCACAGGTGAGTTACAGGTCCTGAAAGAAGTCCCGTGAAGGCCATTACACCAAGCCCCTGGCCACATATTCCTGACTGCCTATATATTGTACGGACAGACTATTTTAGATATATTTATCGAGTGTCTTACAACATTTATTGGTATTGTTTTTCATTCTTCTCAACTTCTAAGCCAAGCTCCTGCAGTATCATGAGGTTGAATGTTTATGCCTCAGGGGAAGAGGAAAATTATGACTAAAGAAGTATTGAAACCATTAGGAATGGTCATTAGGAGTAACTTTTCTGCCTAGTTGATCTTCAAGTCATATATTACATGGGGATAAGAAAAGCTGTAGTCCACTGGATAATGATAATTCCCAGCTTTTGGGTGGTACTCTATTTTTTCTAACCCTCCATAGGCCACCAGGAAGCCAAATGTGTGTTTCTTATCTGTTTTGAGTTACAGGCAATGCACTTAGGGGAACGAATGAAAAAAAGGTTTGTGTACTTATTTTTTAATATTGGCCTCTCATAATCAGATCAATCAAATTTAACCCTTCCCATTTTCACTTATTTTTTAATTTTGATTTCCTCCTTAATTTGTTTTATTCTTTCTTTTCTTTTTTTCTTTCCTCATGCCTTTTGGTGTCTGTCCCCACTCTGCACATTGACAGTGTTTTAGCTTGTAGAAGGGCCATAATTAACAGCGGAATCTTGCCTGAATAGGATAAAGGGAAACATATTGCAGGATTTTCCCTGTAGTCAATTAATTACCTGTCGAAGTTGTTCGAGACGTGTAAGTTGTATTTGCAGAAGAGGTTTAGTGCAGGCAAGAGGATTAAAAAAATATACGAAATACATGTGTCACTGCTCTGCAGAGCACAGTATATGTTTGTTCTAGGTACTCAGCCTCCGTATTTCTCTGTTTAGGTAGGGGCGTGTCTGTTAATACACTGCAATCACACCTGTCTGACAAAGATCTATCACCAGAAGCTTAGCTATTACATTGTATAGAAAAGGAACTAGGAAAGAGTAAACCAAGCTTTTCTTACACTGCTTCTTTCCGTTGACACCCGTATCGCAGCCCTCGCTTCCTAACTTTTTCACGTAACATTCGGTATATTGCAGTCTTCAGATGAAAACTCTGACTGGGTCGGACTTGTTTTAACGCTATCAGAAGGCGCGTGCACGTATCTTTGTCATCTTGCGTGCTTTTCTTGGAGTAAAATGAAGGAGGGGGAGGGCATCGCGTAAAAAAAAAATCAAGTATTTGGGCAACGCTAACGCAGTGCTCTGTATTATTTTTAGGTTTAAGGAATAGAGTAGTTTGGTAGGTGCTAAACTGCCGTAAGGAAAGCGTTCCCCCCCCCCCGCAGACAGCTCACAGCGCCGCGCCAGCAGGCTTCAGGCCCCCAGACCCATTCGGTACCTGCGGAGTTAAGGAAGCGAAGCTTCCCGCCGGTTAGCCTCTGCCACCGGGAGGGCAGCTTGTGTTTACCTATATAAGGAAACCTGTTCGGCTTCAAGGGGCTCGGCAGGGCCGCGGGCGGGCTCCGTGCGAGAGGGGCGAGGGGCGAGCCCGCGGGGGGGGCGGGGAGGGGAG
>VZSC01013324.1:70443-105693 GCA_013398225.1 Steatornis caripensis | reverse complement strand
CCTGCCGCCGGCCCCGCTCCCCCTGCCCCACGGGAGCGGGGGGCTGCGACCACGGCAGCTGCTGGCTTATTTTTAGAGCATTTCCATTCCTCCGGTTAATTTTAGACCGATTCATTATTTAGCCCCAGTTCGCCTTTAGGGAAACCCAAGCTGGGGGCGGCCGGCGCTGCGCGGCCGCGGGACTTTCCCCCGTGCGCGGCCGCGCAGGGGAAGGCAACTTCGCCCCCCAGCCCCGCCCCGGGGCTGCTCAGCTCCCTCCTCGCTGTTGCTGCCGGGACCTAAACACCAGCCACATGTTGACGTGAAAACACGAATCGCCCTTGAATTCGGTGTTCCATGCCCTTTGGGTGCGTCTTTGCCTCCTCTCTGCCTTGCTGTCCCTTGGGAGCTGAACTGCACAGAGGATGGGTGCTGGTGCAGGGGGACCCAGAGGTGCTGGAGCTGCTTGGCTCGCAGGGGACATCCCTGCGCTGGACGCGGGCAGGAACAGCCCAGGCACCCGGCAAGCGGGCGGCAGCGCTCAGGTGTCCCCAGAATGCGGCCTCTTGGGACTCACAACATAAAACTGAAATCGTGAGCAGAGCGGAGCCCGGCACAGCGTGGAGATTCAGGTGCTTTACAAAGAAGGGAGAGAGCAAAATTAATCAAATAAGTTAAAATACCGAATTATTACTGGGCCAATTGGGCTGTGTGAGCAGAACTCTGCTGCCTTTTGTGCGAGACGGCTGCAAAGTTAGCGGAGATCTGATCTGGAAAAAAAAAAACCCCACGCCAAAACAGCTGGCTGTTGTTCAGTCAAAATTTGTTTATTCTTCAGATTTTCGTTTTGCAAATCCCCACTCCACACAAACAGATAGGTGCCCCAAAATTGTGCCTGTAAGCACCCTGCGCCCGCTCCGCAGCCCCGGCAGCGGCTGCTCCTGGACGGGCCCTGCTCGCGTCCCATCCACCTCCAGCAAAATGGCTAAAACTCAGCCTCCAAACACCCTGCCAAATCCCCGTCCCTGGAGGACGCTTCTGTACTGCCAGGCGTAATAAATACACGGGGACAAAAAGCAGAGGCAAGTCTCAAAAAAACCATTTACATTTGCTTTATTTGAGTTTACTGAGGGAAGGGATGGGTGGGAAGGGGTGACCGTGGCCCAGCTGCTGGGGTGGTGTGGGGGGAGGCACGTGGCAGCCCCCGGCCCGGCTCTGTGCGCAGCGGCAATGCCACGGTGCGACGCCCTCAGCTTGTGCTCGGGGAATGGCTCCTCAGCGAAGCGATGTTCTCGGGCCATCATTGCTCCTTCGAAACCTAGGGATTTCTCCATGCGTGGAGGGAGAGGGGAGGCTCGATGGGCTCGGGAGCGAAGATGCCTTTCGTACGAAGATGCCGTTATTGTCTGAGGAAGGGGAGAAAATCCACACGACATAATATTTTTCCCTTTGTCCGTGCATGGCCCCGTTGGTGCAAACGGTGCCGATTTGGTAGCAAGCACGGGGACGTGGCTCGAAAAGAAGAGACGCGACTCAAAATGAGGGCTCGCAGGGAGGCAGCGGTGGCAGCCCATTTCAAACCGCTGCCTGTGCGTGGTTTGATACTGACTTCGTGGGTAGGCAGAAGGCGTGAGGAAGGCACAGCAGTTTTTTCCTCAGTTATTCCCCTTGCCAGTGAGATGCAAATGGCTGCGAAGAAGTGAAGAGGATTTCCAGGGATGCGAGGAAATCCCCTTGCCAAAAGCAGCATCGCTGGGAGCCTCCGTGGGCTGGCCGAGTCCTCTTCCCAGCGTGAAGCCAACGCGTGCTTAGCCCAGAGACACTCCCGTGAGATTGCCGAGGAACGCCACGAGCTGATTCAGGATTTATTTTTATTCATCAGCACAGCCAGGACATCGGCGGGAGCCAGCTCCCCCTCCACGGGCTCTCATGCTTCCCAGGGCTTCGTTTGTTTGTTTTTTCCAGGATAGCTTTGTAAGCCGTTCCTCTGGCTCAGGTATAACACCCTCGATTCCCTTTATTAAGCACGGAAAGACAAGCGGTGAATTATCGCTGTTGTTAATAAAATTACTCTGCTAATATTTTTCCCCAACACATTGAATATTATTGATACATAACGGATGAAACCCCTCCTGACGCAGGCGGCCGGCGCAGGGCCTATGCATCACCGCAGCTCCACGTACACCCTCCAAATGGTGCCTTGGTGGGGCGTAAGTGGTGCACGGGCCTTTTATGGGCCTTCTGCAGAGCGGTGAATTTTACCCAAAATGCAGGTTAAAACCCATGCTAGGTATTAATGTAATCAGGTCCATAATCTCTCTATCAAAAACTCCCCAAGCACCTCTTCACCTGCTAAACCAGGTAGCTCCTTATCTGGAGAGTGCTGTAATGCATTTTAGGGGACTTTGCTTTTTTTTTTCTGTAAAGAAAACGCGCGTTGCTAAACCCCTCCAAGTCCTGGCNTGGTTTTTTTCTCTTATATATGATACTCACACACCATTTTGGGGTGACACAAACCGTTTCCAGCAGAGCTGCTTCCTGCCGCTCCCCTCAAAGCTTCCTTGACAGTTTGACCATTAGGGTGCTTCCGTGAATTCAATTTATTGAATTCCCTTCACCTTATTAGAGGAATCTTTATTAAACATTTTATTAATGTATTTTAATGCCTTCCAAGGCATGTTGTAAAACCCTACTGANGGCTCAGGTATAACACCCTCGATTCCCTTTATTAAGCACGGAAAGACAAGCGGTGAATTATCGCTGTTGTTAATAAAATTACTCTGCTAATATTTTTCCCCAACACATTGAATATTATTGATACATAACGGATGAAACCCCTCCTGACGCAGGCGGCCGGCGCAGGGCCTATGCATCACCGCAGCTCCACGTACACCCTCCAAATGGTGCCTTGGTGGGGCGTAAGTGGTGCACGGGCCTTTTATGGGCCTTCTGCAGAGCGGTGAATTTTACCCAAAATGCAGGTTAAAACCCATGCTAGGTATTAATGTAATCAGGTCCATAATCTCTCTATCAAAAACTCCCCAAGCACCTCTTCACCTGCTAAACCAGGTAGCTCCTTATCTGGAGAGTGCTGTAATGCATTTTAGGGGACTTTGCTTTTTTTTTTCTGTAAAGAAAACGCGCGTTGCTAAACCCCTCCAAGTCCTGGCTTAGCGGCAGAGGAAGGGGAGTTGCCGAAGGGCCGCGCTGACTTGCCGCCTGTCCGTGCTGGGCCAACGTTTTCCTCCTCCGCCTTCTAAATACAGNTTCCAGCAGAGCTGCTTCCTGCCGCTCCCCTCAAAGCTTCCTTGACAGTTTGACCATTAGGGTGCTTCCGTGAATTCAATTTATTGAATTCCCTTCACCTTATTAGAGGAATCTTTATTAAACATTTTATTAATGTATTTTAATGCCTTCCAAGGCATGTTGTAAAACCCTACTGATTTCGGAAGCTTCTTCGAGGGACCGCAGGCAGCGCAGAGCCCGGGTGAGCGTTTCCAGCACTTGGGTGATGAGAGCACGTGTCGGCAACTCAGCTCGTGTCTAGGACAGGACAGATAAAGCCAGGGAGGGTTTTGATTTTGGCAAAAATCATTAAAGAGTGGTATTTCCAGTTGGAAGGGCAGGATGTGAAGAATCGGCGTTTATCCCTTAAACCACATCAACGTGGGGTTTTTTTGTCGGATTTCCTGCTTTTGCCCGGGTGGAAAAGGTTTCCAAGAGGAATTCCAGCTAAGGAGGTGATGAAACAGTGTATAGAGCTCACCAGGCAGTGTTTACAGTCTGTAAATAAAGCTTAGTTAGGGGCTCTTGTTAAAATATTACATGACGGAGGAGTTCAACAGGCATGTTTAAATGGATTCTAAGCAACCGGGCAGAGCGAAAATATGTCTGTGGGACCATGAAACATTTATCTGTCCAGAAGGAGAGGGAAAAAAAAGCCAGGAATGATCTATCGTAAGGGAGGAAATCTGTACCTCAGCATTTGCCAAAATGTCTTAATTGCTTTGTAAACTCATCTAAATAAATAAAACGTGGAGGGCTGTCGCAGCTCTGTGCTACAGACGAGCGTGGTCTGTGTGGCAGAGGAAAAAATCGCCAATCCTGCCCAGGGCTGGGCTCGCTCCTGTCTCACGGCTGCTGCGGGGTTTATCGCAGCCGTGGCCGCCCGCTGCCAATGTGAGAGGGTAGGAAGGTTGCAGAGCTCTGGGCTCCCCTTCATGGTGGTGCGCAGGGGCTGCCATCCCACCGGCTGGGCAGCTAACGTGGGGAGCGATCCCCCGCGCCAGCCCTTGGCCTTGGGCAGGAGCCACGCAGGTGGCTTTCGGCCCCGCTGAAAGCTCTCACAGCCACCGTGGCTCCTCTTTACTCAGGTTTTTTACTGCTGCTTGTGAGTTTTGCTGGTGAAAATGGCTCTGCGCAGCACTTGTAGATCTTTTACGCTGAGGACTTATACGGCACAGGTGTAAGAGAGCTCCTTTGGTTTCCTTGGGTTTATTTGAACCTTTCCACTTTGTGGGGTTTTTCCCTACTTCCCTCGGGAAAATATTCCACCGCCTATGAGACCCTTATCCTCATAGTTGGTCTACGTAGGCCATTTATTAATTTTACCTCATTACTGCCCGTTACACCTCTCAGCACCAACGCAGAGTCAACGTTCATTCATAGTAAGACATTTGTGCTAACATCAAGCTTTCAAGCCAATGATCTCAAAACACAAAATGGAAATGAATGGATTTCACTTGTGCGACTCATTGAACTACGGGAAAGCGTTATTGTTCCCCAGTGCTGCAAGGGGAGATACTGGGGTTCACAGGGAGCCAACCAGGTTAGCGCCCAACACTCAGGTCCGTTCTCATGGGATTGCACCCTCACCCTTCTGCAGGCAGCGCCAAGTCCTCCCTGTCCCCTGCTTTTACTCTCTACCCTGCTCCAAATAGGTGGGGAGATGGTTTTCCTCCTCAAAATCCGACGGAGATCGTTTCTCAGGGCATGAGGTCATGCTGCATTTCACCCCAAGAGCATCGGGCCCCCAGAGCGCAGGTTAACTGCGGCGCGGCAATGAAAAAGGGCTTTCTGGATTCACTTCCAATGAGCTCTTCTGCAGTCCTTCGCGGCTCTGGGTTTGGAGGTTACTGACTGACGCCTCAGCGCAGGCTCTGCGCTCTCCAGTCCTTCGCTGAACTGCCCAGAAATAAGAAATGGCTGCAGTTTTTCAGAGGCGAGTATGGTCGTTAGGCCCCTATGCTCACAGAGACCTGCCTCTGCGTGTGTCTGCCTCTAGCCNTTTTTTTCCTGATTTTTTGGGGTGACACAAACCGTTTCCAGCAGAGCTGCTTCCTGCCGCTCCCCTCAAAGCTTCCTTGACAGTTTGACCATTAGGGTGCTTCCGTGAATTCAATTTATTGAATTCCCTTCACCTTATTAGAGGAATCTTTATTAAACATTTTATTAATGTATTTTAATGCCTTCCAAGGCATGTTGTAAAACCCTACTGATTTCGGAAGCTTCTTCGAGGGACCGCAGGCAGCGCAGAGCCCGGGTGAGCGTTTCCAGCACTTGGGTGATGAGAGCACGTGTCGGCAACTCAGCTCGTGTCTAGGACAGGACAGATAAAGCCAGGGAGGGTTTTGATTTTGGCAAAAATCATTAAAGAGTGGTATTTCCAGTTGGAAGGGCAGGATGTGAAGAATCGGCGTTTATCCCTTAAACCACATCAACGTGGGGTTTTTTTGTCGGATTTCCTGCTTTTGCCCGGGTGGAAAAGGTTTCCAAGAGGAATTCCAGCTAAGGAGGTGATGAAACAGTGTATAGAGCTCACCAGGCAGTGTTTACAGTCTGTAAATAAAGCTTAGTTAGGGGCTCTTGTTAAAATATTACATGACGGAGGAGTTCAACAGGCATGTTTAAATGGATTCTAAGCAACCGGGCAGAGCGAAAATATGTCTGTGGGACCATGAAACATTTATCTGTCCAGAAGGAGAGGGAAAAAAAAGCCAGGAATGATCTATCGTAAGGGAGGAAATCTGTACCTCAGCATTTGCCAAAATGTCTTAATTGCTTTGTAAACTCATCTAAATAAATAAAACGTGGAGGGCTGTCGCAGCTCTGTGCTACGGACGAGCGTGGTCTGTGTGGCAGAGGAAAAAATCGCCAATCCTGCCCAGGGCTGGGCTCGCTCCTGTCTCACGGCTGCTGTGGGGTTTATCGCAGCCGTGGCCGCCCGCTGCCAATGTGAGAGGGTAGGAAGGTTGCAGAGCTCTGGGCTCCCCTTCATGGTGGTGCGCAGGGGCTGCCATCCCACCGGCTGGGCAGCTAACGTGGGGAGCGATCCCCCGCGCCAGCCCTTGGCCTTGGGCAGGAGCCACGCAGGTGGCTTTCGGCCCCGCTGAAAGCTCTCACAGCCACCGTGGCTCCTCTTTACTCAGGTTTTTTACTGCTGCTTGTGAGTTTTGCTGGTGAAAATGGCTCTGCGCAGCACTTGTAGATCTTTTACGCTGAGGACTTATACGGCACAGGTGTAAGAGAGCTCCTTTGGTTTCCTTGGGTTTATTTGAACCTTTCCACTTTGTGGGGTTTTTCCCTACTTCCCTCGGGAAAATATTCCACCGCCTATGAGACCCTTATCCTCATAGTTGGTCTACGTAGGCCATTTATTAATTTTACCTCATTACTGCCCGTTACACCTCTCAGCACCAACGCAGAGTCAACGTTCATTCATAGTAAGACATTTGTGCTAACATCAAGCTTTCAAGCCAATGATCTCAAAACACAAAATGGAAATGAATGGATTTCACTTGTGCGACTCATTGAACTACGGGAAAGCGTTATTGTTCCCCAGTGCTGCAAGGGGAGATACTGGGGTTCACAGGGAGCCAACCAGGTTAGCGCCCAACACTCAGGTCCGTTCTCATGGGATTGCACCCTCACCCTTCTGCAGGCAGCGCCAAGTCCTCCCTGTCCCCTGCTTTTACTCTCTACCCTGCTCCAAATAGGTGGGGAGATGGTTTTCCTCCTCAAAATCCGACGGAGATCGTTTCTCAGGGCATGAGGTCATGCTGCATTTCACCCCAAGAGCATCGGGCCCCCAGAGCGCAGGTTAACTGCGGCGCGGCAATGAAAAAGGGCTTTCTGGATTCACTTCCAATGAGCTCTTCTGCAGTCCTTCGCGGCTCTGGGTTTGGAGGTTACTGACTGACGCCTCAGCGCAGGCTCTGCGCTCTCCAGTCCTTCGCTGAACTGCCCAGAAATAAGAAATGGCTGCAGTTTTTCAGAGGCGAGTATGGTCGTTAGGCCCCTATGCTCACAGAGACCTGCCTCTGCGTGTGTCTGCCTCTAGCCTGGGAAAGCAAATTCAAACTAATGGCACTTTTCTTAGGGATAGGACTCACAGGACATCAGGTCAGATCCCGGTGCTGTTTCAGGACAGGTTAAAGCTTGTACGGAGTTGACAGATGAGGAGGTTGCTCCTCTCTTCTGCATTTGGGTGGTTTCTGGAGTATATCTGACTTCTGTCTACCGCTACAGCCAGCAGCTGCAGGTCCGGCTTTGTTAGATCTGACACGGTCTTCCTCGAAGCAAAGGGATGAACTTCTGAATATTCTTCCGGTCCTTTAGCCCGTGTCTCCAGAATTACTCACCATAGCATTTAAACCGTGCAAATTAATGGGACTTAAATATGTGCTTCGAGATAACAGCATTCTAAAGCCAAGCTAGAGTTTTATTTTCCCGGTAATTCTTGTTCAAATTTGTAAGGTAAATTTTCATCTTCGTATAATAGATGAAACACGGTAGTTCTTCCTTCCTTGCTTTCTCCTGATAGATTTTGCCATTTTATTTTAGCTTCTTAGCGATCCTCAACCTGGAGAAATGGTCAATCCTATATTGAAGCTGCAGTGAACACAGCTCCCGAGTAACTTCAGTGGCGGCTGGAAGGGTCCTGGCATGGCTAGTTTGTGTTAACATGTGCCGCTCATGGCAGGATGATGACCTGAGGAGGCACATGGCTGAGATTTTGTCGCAGTGTCCTGCCGGTGTGGCTTCTGTTAACCACCAACGGCCCAGTCCTGCATCCCTGATGTGGGCAAAAAAGGACGTTTTCCCAGAAAACGGGAAGCTGGGCCAGATCCTGAAGGACTTTACTCATGTGGTTGCTTCCGTTGCAGTAATTATTTGCATGAATAGATGGTCCTCGAGTTGGTAAAGATTTTTCAGGTTGTCATTCCGGGAAGGACGTATGTCCAGCATAAACTTTAGGTAACATGTCCTGCATGTTTTATGTGTTTCTTACGTGTGTGAAATGTAATATACTTCTATGTTTTAGAGCCATGTATTTAGATATGATCTGATACAAGTTTGGCAGATAAATATGTTCATATCATATAGCACTGACATACTTATTTTCACTTAGGACTGCTTGTATTCAATGACTTCCTCCTGTGCTTGGTAAAGTCAGTAGGAGCCTTCTTGTCGGCTTAGCCGGATCATAATTAGGTCCAAATTTGCCCTTCAAATTGGAACCATCCATTTGAAAGAAAAATATGCTATGCAACGTAACCATTATGTTTAAGTCAAACATAAATGTTAGATACAGATCCATCCTGTCAACGGCAAAAAGATTTATGCTTGTCTGTACGAGACTAGATAATCCCTCGAAAAAGGAACGATGTTTTATTTTCTATCTGCCCGTGACACCTCAGCGACCTTTCTCTGGGGTCTTACTCCTTCGAAGAATGACGTGAAACGTGCTGAGCTGCAGCTCTTGCGCAGGTGAATGGCATTTGCCTTTGCAAACAACTCGTGCGACTTGCTGGCAGAATTACCTGGTCAGAAATCTCGCCTTGAATTTACATTTCCCCCACACTACTGGCCTGAATTGTGAGGCTAAGGGGGAGGAAGAGGCAGGAAGAGGAACATCTTGATTCTGAAGAAGCTGCAAATCGGGCGACATTCTGAAAATGGAGAGGTCGAAAAAAATTCAGGAGGAGAAATTAAAGAAAGAAGTGCTAATCATAGGAGTCAAATACACACTGCCCGACGGGAGAGCAGCGCTTTAATGGCGTAACCAGTGAACGATCTCGCTGAAAGTTCTCTGTGCTCACTGCCCCTTGCTACCTACTGTCTGCTTCTACGGGGTGATATTTGTTCCTGGTTTCTTCCGGTAAAGTTTATAGATGCGACTTTAAAAAAAGGCGGAGTATTTTCTGTAATTACTCATTAACCCATACACTGCAGTAAATTATGCCCCAGTCCCGTGCCTTTCTGTTTAACATGAATCAGACGAGAGCTTCGTATTTAGTTTAATAAACCGTAATTTCTGACAAAGGTAGCTGTCACCTTTCGTCTCATTCCGCACGTTTATTTTTCAAGCACCAGAGCTGACCTCCGAACTCAATCTGCACTTGCCTATTGATGCATAAATATCTGTAATATCACAGTAAATTAAATTCAGTTTTAAAGGGTTTCTATTTAACAATCTGTCAGAACTTTCACAGCATTTGATTTCCAGTTTCCTCTGTCCACTGACAGGTTTATCTCAATACAGCTTGATTAATGAAACCTTTTATTTGGAGTAAGCATACCTATATTACCATAATCTCTTAATGCTTGCTTAGGCAACATTGTACTCTGACAGCAGGGCCCCAAAAACTTCCAGCCCCTTCACTACTTGGCACAGTGGGCAGCGAGATTGGGGGCTGGGGAAGGGACAGCACCGTCCCGCCCTGCGCTCTCGGGAGCGCTTGCAAAATTGAGAAATTTCCTAGTTTAGCGGGTCTGGAAATGTCATTTTCATGGAAGGCGGTGTTAAGCATGCCTTATTACGAAGTACTTTCACTTAAGATTAGCAAATGTACATTTAATTTGTGATTACTCTTGTCCTAGGGAGGCAATGGATGTTCTAAAGACGAGTTCTTAGTGACGGTTTGTTGAATTTAGGGGGAAAAATGCCACAGCATAGCCTAGAGAAGTTTGTATAGATTTGGATGTCAGAGCCATTGACTTCTAATGCTTGGTTTTGTTATCACATGGCCCCGGGTAAACCACTTCGTCTCTCTGTGCTGTAATCCCATCTCGCTGATGGTGATGTGTAACGGAGTAAATAGAGTTACCCCTTGTGAGTGGCAGAGGAAAACTGCTCCAGATCAGAGGAGAGCCAGGGCAACACATTTCCTTTGCCCTCTGTTGAGTGGGAATAGCCACGCTTACTTACTGTGCAGGAGGGTTTGGAAGCTGAATCACTGATTCCACCGTGCTTCCGGCACGCAGCGTTGCTGTTGTTACTAGGGTCTGCTCTGCAGCAGGGACTGGGACGAAAGATGAGGTGTTTTAATCCCCTTAACAAGACAGAAGCAAGGAAGTAACCGGCAAGTCCCATCCCTGGATTAGGAAAAGATGAGGACTGTGCTTTTCATCCCTGAGGGATCTTTATGTTTAGACAAGTTAAGGAGAATTGCACCTCTCCCTGGGCTCCGTAAGGATTTCGCTCGTTCCCAGCTTGCACGGGCAGTGCGTGAGCTTGCAGCCCCACAGAGAGCAATGGGAGCTCTGACACTGACTTTAGCAGGGCCAGGGCTCACCGGGAGTTTGATCCCATTCTTATTCCTGTTTACAGCTGGGATTTGGGCTTTTTCCAAACCGCTCCTCCCTGGGACCTCTTTGTTTAAGGCCTGATTGTCAGACTCTGTCAGGTTCTGCCAAGTCTAGCGCTTCTGAAAATGAAGACCCCCACCTCCCACCTTGACCACGTAAAAAGAGATTGAATAATCTAGGTGGGCTCTGGCAGTTGGGTTGTCTCCAACTTTCCAGGGACACCCTTTGCTTTTAGCTCTCCAAGATCTCCAAGAGACTCTCCAAATGCAGCCCACATCCCGCTGGCATCGGGGACACTGTTCCCACCCGTGTCAGTAAAGATTTGATTGCTGCGCGCGCCAGCCTAAGGATCACACGTGGAAAATGCCACACGGGATGTGTCACTCCAAATGGTCACAAACCCCTTTTTGGGCAGAAACAGCAAGAACTACCACATCAGCGTCAGGTAACTATTAAAGAGCAGAGTAATTTTTAAGGTGATGTGTATGCTTGTTTCTACAGAATGACAATATTCCAAGAGGTTTATTTCATCAAGACATTAATCAGCATCAGGAAACACGTTCTCGGTTCTGCATTAAGACCCGGAAAGGCACTGTCCTTCCCATGTAAATAACTCACGTATGAGGATCCTATTTACCTATCAGTGTAGACGTACAGAGAGCACATACAAAAGCATATGCAGTACTTTGCACATATATACCCAATCAGAGAATATTTTCACAGCATAAAAAGTTGGAGAAACTCATTAGAAGCAAATTGTGTCTTTTCAGTCGATAAATGCAATATGGTTCAATGGCCCTGCACGCAATGTGCGCTTCTGCAGTAGCAGGAGCAATACTTCCAGTAGACGAATGCTTTCGGTTGTCATAAAAATGTTTATTTGCTAGGAAGTACAGACTTCTGCTCGCGCAATCCTCCTTGCAGAATTATTACAATTCTCGAACACGTTTCAGACTTTTTGGGTTGTCTCACACTCTGCTTTTTAACCTTCAACAACAAATATTGTTGTATCATGAAGACAGCAAATCCAAACAATTACATATGTAGTCCAAAGGCATACACAAGAAAATCAATATTTGACATCTTTGCAACTCCCTCTTTGGAGCGGCGCTCAATAGCTCTTATTCATTATACACTTATATCTCTTTCAGATTCGCCTTTGTCACCAGAAACCCATTTTTTTTTCTCCTTTGACTTCCACATAACTTCTTTGCCCTGTACTTTTACAGATGCCTTCTGGCTATAAATACTAATGAAATCTCTTTGCTTAATTCAATTTTGCTGGTACACTTACAGTTATGACCTAACTTTCCCACGAGAGAGACTGATTGAACATTCCAATACCTTATGGATGGGAGCAAACACTCCGCAGAACTGGACTGACAATTTCCATAATTATAGAATTCACAGCCTAATGACCTTAAAAAACAATAAAAAGATCTCTTGTTAATTCCATTTCTGTTACTGACATTCAAGATATTTCATTTTTCACAGGACAACAAATTTACTTTTTATTTTCAGAAGAGCAGTCTATCCTTTTACCCTAGATTAAATTTTCTGAATATTGAAGGATTTCATTGAATATTTAGCATTTCTTTGTCTTTTAAAAGTTAGAATATTTATGATCCTTAGAATGCTTCTGACTGATTTATAGCAATCAATTATAAGAGTGCGTTTTCAAATAGCCCTTTTAAAAATGAAGAATAGAATAATTAAAAAGATCAGAAGTCCTCCCTTGCATATAATTATTTCATTATTTCATTACAGTGCAGAAATTGTTTTTGCTGACTGTGAGCAATTTTAATTGAGCAAAATCTGTATTAATATACGATAGCAAGCAGTTCTTCCTAAGAAATAAGATCACTAATTGCCTAAATTTTTATTCAGCACAGTGAGCCTTAAAAGCCACATTGTAATATAAACCTAATCGCTAGGCACAGCGGGTACTTTTGCCAGAGTGGAGACATTCCCAAAGCATAACCTTGCTGTACAGCTAATTTATTCCTTCAACAGGTTTATTGCCGCATGAAACACTTGTTTGGGTGCTGGTTTGTCGCAGGCTGAGTGCAGAGAGCTTTGCTGCCAGCCTGCCCGTCGCTGCTCAAGCAAGGCTGCCCGTGCCACACGGCCCGAAAGACGGCTCGTGCCGCGTATGGCCGCCTTGCCCCTATGCTTTGGTGGAGACACTGCCATGGACGGCCACGTGCCTTGCCTACATTGTCTTTGTTCCTCACTTACCATTGCCTGGCTCCTCTCTCCAAATGCTCTGGGGTTTCTATCTGCTCAATGGAGACAAAGAGAAACACCACCAGAGAGAAATTAAAAGCAAGAGCCTGACTTTGGTGTCCTGAATCACCACGTGGACGAAGTCTCCTCTCACTGTAAGGATCTGGGGAGTTTCTGCTGTTGCTGGAAAGTCTAAACTGTACGTGCTCCACCCTGGAGCACCCTCTCGGAATGCAGTGATGTTTGCTACGCGCTGGGGTTTGGGGGGGCTAACTTTGACCAGGAGGCCAGTTCTCAATCTGCTCATGCTGCTGTTGATCTCTGCACTGGGTGCTGCGGTCGAGCGGGTGCTCCCAGGCTGGTGTCTCCCTAATAAAGCCCAGTCAACGCCAGGCACTGGGAGGACGCTCCAGAGGAACAGAAGGGATGACTGAATGAATGGGGATTGAATGAAGAATTGGGGTGCTAATACTTGTTTCACTGTCACTAGTGCCTCCTCTCTGCATGAAGGGATTTGGCTTGCCCTGGGGACTCTCTCTGCTGCCTCTTGACAATCGCCCTTGCGCTGGCTGGACTGAAGTTCCTTTGGCCCCATACGACATGCCAAATTGTCGTCTGCTTTGCAAACACACGCTGGGTCGCTTGGCAATGGATGGTTCTTCCTGGCACTTGCCATAGGGGAAGACGGGACTTGCAGGAAGGGTGAGCTTGGGTTGCCCTCGATACTGTGGGCACTGACTCTATAGGAGGCTGTAGGGGCAAGGCTATAGGGGCAAGGCTATAGAAGCAAGGGCACCCACCAGCTGTTGCTTGCTCCCAAACCCTCCCCAGCCTCTGGGCTCTGATATTCCTGTGTGCCAGGCATAGGCAATCCATTCGTGTGTTCAAACCATTCTCTTGTTCAGGTCTCAAGTCCGAGCTCAACTTCCCGGTTGAGCTAATGATGTAGACCAAGAAATACTGGTGAGGCTGGCTCAGAGTCCTTTAACTTAATGAGAGACACTTTTTTGGAATGAAGAAAAGTCTCTTTAATAAATTACACCACCTTAGTCAACACAGTGCTGGGCAGACGGCTTGTGATAGCTTCTGCCTAAGGTCTCCGAGTTTGGCAAGAGGAGCGTGCAAGTCTGCGTCGGAGGCAGCACGGTGCCTGGAAGTGCACATGTGGCCTTCTCAGGAAATGGTCGCTGCAGGGGAAATCTGGAGTTTGTCTGATGTGCAAGTTTCTGCTGTCACGGCATAGTTCCTTCCGGGGTGCTGGGGGAAGTTGCAAATGGGGCTGCTGCTGGTTTGTGAATAAGGCCCTTTGTCCGTGCTCGGCTATGCCCCCCCCCCCCCACCTCTCAAAGACTGGCTGAAGCCCATGCAAAGAAGAAAAGTGGAGATTAAAGACAAAATTCTGGGCCAATGCAGCGGCCTTAATACAGTGTCTGAATGGAAGAGAAAGGATTTATAATTACCTCAAAGCAAGGCTGGAATTTTCCTCCTGAGCTCATTGCTTTCCAGTCCCGCTGTGAAGTCTTAAACGCAGTTTTGGTGTCAAATTAACACCGTAGCGTTAAAGTAAGAACAGAAGCACTAGTCCCAATAACACCCAGGAGCAATCAAACACAGCCACATTAAGGACTGCCTGGCAGCAGATGTGATGTATCCCTCTGCTATTCCGTAGTGGCAGCCCTCAGGTACCTAGTTATAATTCCTGAGAGAGGCAGGCTCTGGAGATGACAGACTGAATAGTTACAATCTATCATGAAAAATTTTCAAGGATGAGTTAATGATTTTGTGCAATTTCCAGACCAGTTAGCAGAAGACCGGGAGTGTGGAAGCCAGAGTTTCCCCGGGCTGCAGCTCTCCAGGAACAAGCAACTGTTTTTTTCCTTGTGCCTCAGTTTCCGCATCTATAAAATGAGTAAAGATTCTGCCTTTTCTGTGAAATGATTTAAATCTATTTCAGGGAAGTCCTGTGTAGGAAATACCCCAGAGCAGGAAAGGGAGATTATAATCAACCCACCATTTCTTGCGTTAAAATCAGTGCCAAAACTAGTCCTAGGTTAACGTTTTTGTTATTGCTGAACAGCTATATTCCATGCTTGCCTGAAGAAGGTAGACAGTGTAAGACAGGGAACGCGTCTTTCTTTCTCAGTGACTTTGATGTGTGATACCTGTGCCCAAGTGGATACGTGGGCTTTTACATTTCAAGCATCCTCGTACCTCAGCCCTGCTCCCTGCAGTGCAGGCTGCAGCTAAAGCCCATTTTTTGGCATCCAAGCGAGATACGCACCAGAATCCAAGCTGTTGATGCTGCGAAACAGGCCACTTTGTGTCCACTGGCCTGGCCTGCGCACAGGACATGGTCACGCGCAGCGTCCCAATGGGGAAGCAACAAATGTAGGTTCGCACCGAGGCGGATTTACTATGCTCTTCTGCGGGTGAAGGTGGGAAATATTGGAAACTCCTTTTGCACGTGCTTGTTCCTAGCTGGGGTCTGCCGTTGTACGCGTGGTTTTCATGCGTGTGAGCAAGCCTTGCACCATCCCAGGTGAGCTCTGCTCTGCTGCGGCCTTCCCTGGTGATGGCCACTGCAACCAACA
Organism: Steatornis caripensis; assembly: GCA_013398225.1. Lineage (NCBI taxonomy): Eukaryota > Metazoa > Chordata > Aves > Caprimulgiformes > Steatornithidae > Steatornis > Steatornis caripensis. The sequence continues at coordinate 90,307 of VZSC01013324.1, read as the reverse complement.
ACGACCCCACAAACCCCAGCACTAGCTCCGTTTCCTTCCCAGTCTCCACCAAGCTGGTTTGCAGAGGTCTGAAGCTTAGTTTCCCAGTCTGTAACAAACTGCTAAGAGTCTGCTTTTCTAGGTGCTGGCTGAAAAGCTAAAAAGTTGGGAAGGAGCCTTTGTGACTCCTCAGCCCATCCTTCCTGGGCATTTGCTGGAGTTGCTGGCACCCAGTACCCTGCTCCCTGGGCACCAGCCCCGCAAGGCTGGTCCTCACAGCGCTGCTGGACTCTGGCAAGGAGAGGAGGCTCCAGCTGCACCCAGACACGTTTCTGCAGCACTGACCCTTGGCTCACAGCTCTGCCCTTTGAAAACTTTGGCACTTCTGCTCCGGTGAGCCCTCAGTGCCCAGGGTAATCTGTAACAGGTCCGTTCCCTCGCACTCCCAGCACAGCTGTGGTGGCAGCGTGTGCTACAGAGGATCCGAACTGCCATCTGTGTGTCCTTTGTGCCTGCTCATGGCTTCTCCCCCTGTGCCCGGGAAGATGGAGAAGGTTATTTGTCTTAAGAACATTTTCTCCTTCTCCCTCTTTGTTGTGCAGCAGCGTCAACAAGCAATTTGCTCTCTCTAGCATAATTCATTTCTGTTTGGGCCCTAATTGTCCCTCCCCGTACGTGGCTGGCTGCTTGCCTAGCTATTCCCAGGCTCTCCCTGCGGTGTTTCACAGAGCTCCATCACAGCAGGGTCAGCCCTCCGCTGCCAAGTGATGGTTACTGTGCTGCTTGTGTCCCCCACGCAGAACAGGGACAGTTCTGAGGGGCTCCCATGGCGCTCGATTTGAGTGGGGATGGGGAGAGCTCCAAGCAAACACTTCAGGGCAGTTTAAGATGTTACTGTCGCCAAGATAGCTGTTGTGCTGGGAGGCTGCTACTGCCCGATTCCCAGCGCTCCTGTGGAGCCCTGTTCAGAAGAGGGCAGCTCCGACAAGCCAGGTGGGATCGGTGCTATCTGCTCATCTGGGCAAGAAACCAAAAGGCTTTGTCAGTCTCCTGTTTGAGATGTCTCATTTGACACCTCGCCAATAGTTTACCTGATGTTTGTGCGGCCTTGAGAGGAGGATACATGTCAGGACTGAATCGTTGGCGTATGTAACCTGGATCTGGTTTGCGTAGGCCACGTGGCGCTGGCAGGGAGGGCAGCGCGTGCTCCTCGGGACTCCAAAATGGACCTGCCTGTAGCCCGTTGCTCCCTTCGCCCAGTTCACCCTGTTCCCAGACGTGTCTGTGCATGGCGGCTGGCGCATGTCTTCTGGGGCAGAGCAGGAGAGTGGGAGTGGAGATGTGGGTGTTTGCCCTTCCTGCACCACCACTGCTCAGTGCCCATCTGGGTCACGGCAGGAGCCCGGTTGTGGCAGAGGGACCTCGTGCGGGCTGAGCTAAGGAGCAGAGAAGGGGGAAAGGTGCCCATCTTTTATGCTGTTGCAGCTAGGCTGCCATCAGTGCCCAAAGTAGCTCATTTAAGACTAAACTTCTACAGTTATACACTGCACTGCACCGCGCAATCACTAAAAAAAAGAAAAAAACCCTTCCCTCTTTCAGCAGGACTGTATAAGGCTTAATTAATCAGCACCCTGAAGGTGCTTGGATAGTCAGTTCGTGGGAAACCATAACTTATTCATTCATTTTCCCCTCCAGGGGTTCAGAAAAGAGTTGGTGTTTTACTCACGGATGCAATGGAGGCATCTCCACTGTGGCCAAAATTTCGCAAGGGACAGAAGACCTCGCCGAGGGCTCTTGCTTCCTGCAGGTGATTCTGATGGCAGGAAGGGTTTACAGGGATGGAAAGCCATGCCCTAGCGTAAAGGACTCAGCTGAGCTGAATCCAGAGCAGGTTAGGAAGACTTGATGATAAATTTCTACAAGGACACCAGAACTTTCGTCATGGAAAATGTCATTTTCCACCTGTATCGATGAGGTGCAAGAAGAAGCTAGGCAAATTCAGAGTAAAAATCAGTGTAAGCTTTTTAAGTGTGGGGAACAATTCAACGAGAGGCCCAGTGGCTTGTTCTTTTTACCGGCCATTTTAAAATTAGGATTGTTCCTTTCTCTGAAAGCGATGCTGGGGTTTAAACAAGAACGAAGGCAGGATTGTCTGTGCCTGCGACGTGAGAAAAGACTGAGGGATCCTCGCAGTCCTCCCTGACTTTATATTCCACAGAGATCAAATTCCTGCTCCTGCCCTCACCTCCATCCCTGCAGCGGAGCCATTAGGAAGGGGCTGTATCCCTCATCACTGCCAAATAAGCAGAGTCACCTGTCCGGGGTGCCCCTGGAAGGATTTTGGGCTCTGGGGGGTGCAGAGGCTGGTCTTCCCTCCTACAAGCAGGAGTGCATGGATGCATCATGCCCTGCCCTGTCGCCTTCCTCCCTTTGATGCCCAAGAAATCACAGGAAGGTTTAAACTGCAGGAGTTCCCCAGAGGGATTTGGTGATTCATCCTGAGCTCCCTGTGCCGTTGGTCTGTGCTGCAAAGTCATTTCTGCGCCAACCTTCTTGCCAACACCCCCCCCAACAGAGACACACGCTGCACCTCCAATGGCAAAAGCCAGAATGTATCTGTTAGAAAGGCTCCAAAAAATCCACTTTCCTTTTATAATAATATTTCCACAGGCCAAGCAATTGATGGCTGGACTAGGGGAAAACATACATCTTTGCTTCCAAGTAATAGGCTGCAGATTTGCAAGACTAAATCCTTTTAAAAACCCAGAATCACATCCATTCAGTCCGTAAAAGAAAAAGAAGTCTAATTTGATAACATTATACGTAAAGCCATTTCTTGACTTAGATATATTCTAGGCGCGCCAGTTATATAATATGGAACAAGCAGGGGGAAAGGACTTGATCACATTCAGATGATACTAAATTATCTTATGACACAGGCTGTATCTTTTTTACAACAGAAAATGGAAACAACTGTGTCCTTGACCTTCAAAAAGGAATTGACTTCCCTAGCTTAACTATTCAAACAAACAACTGTGTACTCTCTTCAATTCCTGTGATAATTTTGATTTACTGTAAATGACTGAATTTAATGAACTAAATTATGCTATTTAAATGCATTTTGTGAATGGTATTGTAGTTTGTTACTAAGCATTATGTCTATGCTAAAGTGTGCTGTAAATGATATGATATGGAACATATGTGCTGTATTCATAATTTAACTGTTGCTATGGAGTGCCTTCTTCAATAGGCTTCTTTGAAAAACGAGTTCTTTATTTACCTGGTGAAATGAAGGTGATTTCTCAGCAAATCTCTAGGTCTCACTGACCTTGACAGAATTACAGTGCTAATATTTTCACATGGATGAACTGTTCTTCAATAATTTTTCCAAAATAGATGGCACAAATAATAGGTTTTCCATTAATGCTGGGACATACTGCATGTTTTCTAATCTCACTTTTCTTTTTGTTTGAACAAATGTTTATTACAGCTATTGCAGAATGACTCCCATCCTCATTAGCGAGAACAGGTTTCTGAGTTCAGAGCTGGATCTCAGGGTCTCGGACGTGATTTCCACAAACGCCTCGAGCCCAATGCCTCAGAGACAGCCAGCGCCCAGCTCCTGCGTCTGGCCATGCGATGCAACGTGCGTTCCGCTCCTCGTAGGAGCTGTTGCTGAAGCACTTTGTACGTTTGAATTTCTCTGTTTATGCTTATTTTTGATGTGGAACCGAAGCACTAAGAACAATGTTTTTTTTAAAAGTACCACCGCCCACCCTGTACCTTTTGTTTGTCGCTGCAGTGGTTGTGTTGTGGGGAACAGGGCTGCGAGAACGCCTGCTCCCTGTCTTCTGCAATCTGCCTCTCAGAGTCCAATAACTGTTCGGTCTTGCTGGGGCATCAGGACCACACTCAGGTCTGTGTAGAGAGAATCCGTAGATTTTCTGGAGGTTCAACATGATCTTCTGCAGAAGCTTTGAAACGTGTGCTGCTGCACAGACGCTTCTCGCTAGTGAGTCCTCCTTATTCTACTGCCCCTTGTGGGGCTTTATTATGAGGTGGTAAAAACACCCCGATCTTTTGGTAAAGCACATTATCAACTATAAACCAGACGCAAGAGCCCAAGTGGTTGCTCTTGGTAGCTTTTTACAACCCCAGCTCTGTATTCGAGCCTTGCTTTCACATGTATCAGCGATCAGTGTCCAGAGCATGGTTTAATACGTGGTATTAATTAGACAGGATACCACTAATGAAAGACCAAATCCTGATTCCAGCAAAATCATGGAAATTAAATAGTAACTGGAAGTCACAGGAACACATTTCTTTAGCTAACTAGATCACTTACGGGACAGCACGTGAAGTTTGGTTAAAAATTTAAACAAGCTGTACAACCACGCAAATATAGCAGCGCATTGGCAGCGTGCATTTTCTTCTGGACGAGACGGATGCATCATTTAAGTCCAGAAATCCTGCAGGTACTTTGGCAAGTTGGTGCTACGTACACTAGAAATGTTACATGTGATTATGTATCATGTTTAAAGCACATATTTGTGATATTGAAGGCCACAAATTTTACACTGTTTTGCTGGTAGTGTTATTTTTTGCACTTAAAGCCAGGTTCAGAGCTCAATTCAACAGTTGTAGCCAGTCCTGCAACTGCTTGCAAATTCCTTTTAGCCATATAAATTTTTTCATTTCATGCTTCTGCGCTAGTCAGGGCCACGTAGCTGGTGGTCACAGATTAAGGATGTTATATATAAAATGATACAAAAAAATCATCCTAGTGTTTTCAGAAAATGATGGCAAGTAGAGTAAAGCCTCTAGAATTCAATGGCTACTTTTAAATTTGGAGCCTTTTTTCAGATTTTTCTTATTCTCTTCTTCTTTCTAAGGGGAAAATGGTAATGCTTTCTGAGAGCAAATAACAATGCAAGAAAATTCTGGCAACAACAGGGAAGGATTTTTACAGTATATTGGAACATATCAGTCTTGCTACAGTGTGCATTTAATGGGTCAAATAAGGACACGCTTTAAAGTACTGATGAAACATTGAGCCATATATAATACCACCTTTTAACTAATTTGAACATTCACAATAAATTATGGCTGGATTTCATAACTGTTCATCAACCATCAGCTCCCAAAGAGAACAGCTGAATTTTTTGAATATTGATTCCTTTGGAAAACCTGGCTGGTTTTAACTGTGTTTTGTGGGCTGCCGTTGCAAACAAACCTAGCAAATATTGCAAGGGTTTTTTTAATAGCCATATTTCCAACAGCGTATATCACTGTTGGCATTTTTATATGTACAAAGGCTCCTCCTGGAGGTCAGTTGTGTTGTCAGATGCCCTGCTCCACAGCTTAGCATACTCAGGTGGATTTTTGCAGACCAGCCCGGGTTCCTGAGTATGTTAGAAAATGTACTTGAAAACCAAACTGTCAAAAATATAAAATCGAACACATGTGGCGAGCTTAAGAAACTCTTGCTGAAAAGCCTGTTCCTAAACGTTTGCTAGCCAAGTGGAAGTGGGTCTGTCAGTTCGGATGTGTCTATAGAGGAAGAAAAACCTGGGGATGACTTCATACTTCCATTTTCTCTTGAAAAAAGTATCAGAAAGATCTGCTGAACGAACCATGCTCACCCCTGCACGGTGCATGAACAGCAAGGCCTCCTCCCAAAGGGAATAACGCTTCCCAGGGCCTGTCTAAAACGGGTACCCCCTGGCATCTCCTGCTGGAAGGAGCTTGAGCTCACATCCAAGAGGATGAGTAAAGTCCATGCCGGAGTTGAAGCTCAGGCCATCATCTTCCTGAAAGGCTGTGAGGCCATGGCTGAAGCTGCTGCGTCAGCGAGGGCAGTGCTGGGAGCAGGCTGGGACCCCTGCCCACCGCCCCTGCCGGCACAGCTCTCTGAGAGGGGATGGCTCTCTAGCACTTTGTCAACTGTTTTGATTTTGGGTTAACTGACTGCAAACCAAAAGGATGCGAAGGAAGCGGATAAAGCCTCTTGAGCCAGGTATTACCATGGCACGAGCAGTCTCCCCAGGTACCTGCTCTGCATTGTGTACCATAATTGTGTGAGCGAGAAGGAGCTATTTTTCAGCAAGTGGCTATTGGATACTTCCCGTGCTGCATATCAACAACCAGATCTTGACCCAGAAATGTCAGTCCCCGCTCAGAGCAGACAAGGAAGCATAATTAGAGATGCTCTGGCAACGTATTTTAGCACTGACGGTGACAATGTTTAAATTTTTAATCAGGCATGTAACATAAAAAGCACATAACATGAAATGTGAAAAGAAAATTGGCAAATACCGACGTGCTGTTTGACACTTTATTTCACTGAAGGAAGTGAACATCAATAAACATTATTTATCATAAATGACAGAGAGGAAGGCGTGTTTCTAATAAAAACCTTCACATTGCAAGGGGTGAATCTCATAAAAGCACCCTTATAGTACTGTAAAAGCCATGCTGGGCCAGATCACAAAAGGAAACACAGAGACTTTTCTTGTGAAGCTGTAATGTGCGCCCAGACGTGTTCCCTCATGACAGCTGGCTTTGGGGGAAAGAAAGGTTCCCCCGAGGTGCAAGGACCCTCCTCGTTCACCTGCCTTGCCCAGATGCGGCACAGCTCTGAGCCCTGTGGTGGGCGACTCAAATGTACCCGCACACGTGATAGAGCAAATGTCCTCCCAGGTCTGAGGCTCAACCCTGCAAGAACCAAATATCCCATGGCAAGTTTTGCTCAGCGCTGGCAAACACTGAGCTCACCAGCAAGATATTTCTAGCTGGAATATTACAGACAAACCTAAGAAATGGTGTGGGGTGCAGCTGAATTGGATGTACTGATCCGAGGTGCCAATGGGGAGCTGTTGTGTGACCCCCTCACACCAGAACTCTTACAGTCTCTTCCTATGTTTGCAAAACCTTTCAACATCAATGCCTCCGTAAACTGCTTGGCGCTTTTTCCTGCCTAAACCCTGTCCCGTGCACCACGCTTATTTGATGTGGGCTCCGCAGAGCGAGGCCCCGTGGTGTTCTGAGCCCGGAGAAGCACTGGCTCGCTTTACAGGGCTAGATGGATGCACTCAAAAATTACTTGAGGGAAGTGGTAAGGTGCCAATCCAAGTACGCCCAAGTTAGAATAGGCCTGATTTAGGGCTATTCTTGTCACTTTAATTTGTCTCTGTCATATGCCCGAATAGAGTGTCTCCAACTGCATGATTCCAGCTTCTGCAACAAAAGAAGTACAAATTTAGAGACAACAACCCATTTGTGCAGCGCACCCTGTGGCAAACAGTGTATCATTGCTTCTGAAGCCCACATGAACACGCGTGCACACACGCTCTGCCCACTTGCCAGTGTCGGAGCTCCTCTCTGCCTTCTCTAGCTGTAATTGTCCCTTTCCTCCCACTTGAAAATCCTGTTCTCTTCCAGTCCTAGTCCCTGACGCTTGCCTCTTTGTTCCAGGTTCCTGCATTTGTCTCCTTACTGCCAGGTCTGAATCTTGTCTCCTCTGCACCAGGGTTATGTTTTCCTGGTCTGTGCTGTTGGGATATTGTGGCAGAAGAGCTGAGAGTGCAGCGGGGAGAGTGGCCTGAAGCAGGAGGGAGCCTAGGAAGTCTTGCTCGAGCGCCCAAGCTGTGGGCTGCTCTTCTCTTGCTTGCTTGATCAGAGCTGCCTGCTTGATGTGAGCTGTGAAGAGAGGCAATGTGCTATGTGCAGAAGACAGGAGGATGTAGCCGACAAACTATAAAACCTCTAGTGTGTTTTATAAATTTTTTTTTTGACTTGGCCAAATCCAGACAGTTTTTGTGGGAAGAGTCAAGAGTTCATTCCCAAAAGTGTCGGAAGCCTTGCAGCCAAATTTTAAGTACAAACCATACTGAAGTGAGATCTCCTCAATCAGAAGGTCATGAGATTCCTTTTAATGTGGGCAAAATAAAATCTTTTGCCTTGTCCTTATTTTAAGAAAGATGTGAATTCGCTCTTTTTTATTTTCCTTGTTTTTTTTTCCTTCTGATACGGAGCGAGATAACCCAGCTTGTAGCAGACAGTCATCATGCGACGTTTCATCTCAAATGGTTAAAGGCTGAAAAAGATATAGGCAAGTGAAAGCAGATTTATACAATGGGAAGTGTCAGACAAGCTAAACTGTAGGCACTGATCTGCCCCACTTTTCATGGTATTCATAATAACACTTTTCATGGGAGCCTGCCTGGGTTAACTCCTGGACGATCACAAGCTTGCTTGTTGCTAATAATAGCACCATTGGTTAAAATATCTCTGTATTTACTGAGTTTCATATTCCAATATTGTGTCTCTGTTTTGTCCTGCTTTTTCTCTTTTGTTTTCCATTCCCATCATGCTGTTACACTAATATTTTCCATCTCGGTTCCAAAGGCTACTGTCATTAGCTCCTGCACCACGTGAACATTAGTGTCTCTCCATCAGATTTGTGAGGAGGCTGCTACGGCATGGCCAGCTCTCATGGCAGTGTTTCCAGATAGCAGATGGTGACAGCTCAGTGCCGTCACCCGAGGCAGCCGGGGTGAGTTGCCTCTCTTGGAAGCGTGCACCATGGCTGGGGCATGTGTTCAGACCATGGCATGGTTAGAGCTGGTCAGAAATTCTGGGGAATTTGGGAAAGGAAAGACAATAGAAATTATTCTTTTTTTTCCTAAGGAGAAGTAGTTTTGCATTTATTTCTAGTTGAGGCAACTGATAATATGCTCTGTTGTCAGCCCTCACTACCCACCAGGAGTAGTTGTTTCTATTACCTAGAGACATTACTGCACGCTACCCCAAATAAAGTTCCATCACACAGTGCTTGGTAGTTATGACGAAGAGTAAATTTGTGTCATGGGAGGAAATACGACAGTTTGTGACTGGACTGTGAGGCCCCCTTCAGACTCCAAGGACTTGGTCAAGCACAAGACAGTTTATGCTGGACCAAAATCCTGTCTGAAAGCCAGGAATTCATGTTCATCCCAGCTCCCTACCAACTTTTGGGGCACTGGACAAACATTTTCAGACCAGATCTTTACATTTGATTACACTGGGATTTAGATACTGAAGGATTTGAGTCTTAATCTCTGTTCTAGTTTCCCAGCTGAAAGACAGTAGTAATATTTCTCTGCCATGCAGCAGACTTGCAGTGAGTAATTATTTCATATTTGTAGACTACTTTGGAAAGAATGTGCTCCATATTGCTGACATTATTAACTTTCAGAGCCTAAGATGGAGCTGTAGAAGTGCCTCTGTGCTGTGCAGTCCTTGCTGCTCTTGAAATCCAAGGAATATTTAGAGGTTTCGGCAGGGAAAACGCTTAGCAACAAAAAGAAATTCTTCCACACAGCAAGAATTTTGGGAAATAATGCAGAACAATCAGTACATGGCCTGTCTCCTTGCGAAGTGTGTTTCCAGCCCGCATAAAAGCTGTATTTACTCATCTTGTCTGATGATCTTGTGAGTGTGTTGCAGAGGTTGGAGCATGCCAAGATAAGTGAGTCGACTTGTCCAGAAGACTTAGTCAGGCAGCAGATGTGTAAGCAGAGGTCAGGGTTAGCATAGAGAGGGCACAGGGTCTGGTGAGTGGATGAGATATGCAGAACAACAAATAAACCTAATACGGAGCAAATCTCAACCATACAACCGTAGAGCTCGCACCTCCCTCTCCCCCAGTCATGCATGTCAGTGAAAGTTAATTTAGCACTTACATATTTTCCTCAACAGGAATGAACTTTCTAATAGACTCCATGAAGTCCCAGTTTACTATTTTAGAAATGAGAGGTATGTCCTGGCCTGATCACTCCGTAGTGACGTGTAGTGACAAAATTTCTTACTAAATAAAACATCCCTCTCTCTGTATGTATGTCTGTATGTACATGTGCGCATGTATGCACTCATGCGTCTAAGTGTGGGCATTCAAAATTGTATTAATTTAATGTGCACCATGTAGGAATGTGAAGAAACAAACCTGTAACTTTTCATATAATGCAAAGAAGCCTTAGGCAACGCGTATAGAACTGTCTTTTAAAAACATTATCCACTTCAGCGTGCATCAACTCTGGCCATGCCATTTAATATTTCAGCTGGTTCCTGTTCTTTTTCCTATTCCTGTTGGGAAACGGTTAGATATTGAGGCACTGAATTTAAAATTTTGATTTCTGTTGTTTGCAACTGAAATCATGACCTAGCTTACTTTGAGGCCTTCAGAACGATGGTTGTTTTTTTTTTCCTTTTCTTGTTTTTATATAATTTTTGATAATTTCCTCTTGCCGTGTGCTATTTTAAGACGTTTAACTAAGTAGCTCCAGAAGAACCATTCGCAAGTAGTGTTGATCTGTGTTTTGAAAGTTTAACATACACTATCCAACGCACATTTACATACACCACCGAAATCCGGCATTTGGGAAATTAAAACAACAAAACTTGATTGCAGATCTTGATTTCATATTTTGCAGATGTTAATATTTAATCATGTGCAGAGCCATTTAGCTTAAGTGCATTAATGTAACTCATTTAAAAGAGGCCAGTAATTGTCCTATTAACTCCCAGCCTGGATGTTATCCATGCTGCCCTGCTGGTAAGGCCAGAGGGAGAGTCTCCTATTGGCACCCACAGAGATTGCTCTGATCTGTTGAAAATCCTGTTAAAATCTAATTACTTAGGAGAATAGGCCAGGGAATATCTAATGAGCTTCAGGAAACCCACTGAAAGAAATTCTCTTTTAATACAGACTGAAACATCTTCTGTGTTTCAATTACAGTGATACCACATGAACATAATTAGACTTGTAGAGAACGGGACTCTTCTTTGTTATTTTAATTATATATCACTAGATTTTTCTTAGTCATGGAAAAAAATAATTTGATTCCCCATAAAAGTTAAATGTTGGTGAAAAGCTTAGTGTTAAAATAAATGTAATCTTTGTTTATGATAATTTCTTCTTTGTTTTGTGAGAAAATGTTAGTAAAACCAGGTCACCAAGGGAAGCTGACCAACCAAACGCGTGCTGGGCAAGCCTGCAGAAGGCAGAAACGTTGTCATACCTATGCGAAAGATTTCAGAGATGGTCACTCACTTCATTGCCTATGTGAAATTTGGCCTTACTTCTGTTACGGTAATTTCAGCTTATTGTAAACAATAAGCCAACAATAAAATCTCATAGCAGCAGCAGCAGCAGCAGCAGCAAAACAGACTCCTCCTGCCAACAGGGGGGACTATTTGCAATTCCTTCCGCTTGCAGTCTCTTAACTTTGTTCATTTGAAAATTCCCCTGCTAACATGACCAAAATTATCATCGATGGCTCTCTTCAGGGCCACAAACAGCGCTGCTTCTGCCGAAGTCAGCGGAACTGCGCTGCTTCGCCCCATCAGGAAACACAGAGCGTGGGACCGTGCCACTTGTGGGTTTGGCCCTTTCGTTGCGGCTGCCGAAAACCCCAGAGCCAGAGCAGCTGATCCAGACGGCCTGGAGCATTACCGCAGCGGCAGTAACTGGGCTGTCTGTGAGGGAGTAGCGCAGCCCCACTGAATTTAATGGCATAAAGCCTGGAGGAGATGGCGTAGGCCTGGATGAGGTGGGATGCCATGTCTGCCTGCCTGAAGGAACAAGCTGGGTAGTGGAGGTCCCATCCCAAGGAGTGTTACCCCAGATTATTTCTGCCTCAGCACATGGTCAGACTGGTCCCAGGGCAGGGATGGCAAAGAAGCCAGTGACAAAGTAAGTGTTGGATGACCCTGCCCTTTGCCTTTTCCCTGTCCCTGCCCCTCAGCCCCCTGCCCCAGGTCCCTCATGCTGCTGTGAGAGACAGCAGGGAGGAGGGAAAGCACTTCCTTTGCAGCCAATCCCAGGCTGCCATCTGTCTGCTCCTGACCAATCCCATGTGAGGACCTGTGATCCTGACCAATTGGGTGCTGCCACCCAGCACGGCTGCCGCTGAGGGGAGGTGGCAGCCCCTGAGGCTGAGGGGCGCTGAGGCGCGGCTAGCGCCATGTTGGGTGCTGCAGGGCCTGTGTGGGGAGAGCCCGCCATGGTCTGCTGTTTCCAGGTTGGTTTGCCCACACTGTTTCAGCTGGTGCTGAAGGAGGTGTAAATGGATCCTGGCTGCACAGATAGGTTCATACGGTGACTGGCAGAGGTGTCATTCCGGTGTCTGACTGCCCTGTGCTGGGGTAGGCCGTGAGCTGCACTGTGATTTAAGTAAGAGGGTGACTGACTGGTGACGGAGTGAGGCACGAGGGTGTGAAGGGAGATTCCCCATCCCCAGAAGTGATCCAAACTGGTTACAGACTAAGGTCTGCTGTCCGCTTCACCTTCCAGCCCAGGGCTTTTTGCTGTGACAAAGCTATCGCAGACAGTCTGGTGGAGAGTGAGGACTGTGGAAGAGCTTTTAAAAAGCTCAGAAGAGGCTGCTATGAGTGGGAATAGCATTTGGGGATACTCTGACTTCATAGGAAGTTGGCCTAATGTTTGCAGAACCAGAGATCCAGGTAACAAGGCCTGAAGTCTGTTTTCCTTGTTTTAGGTGGTGCACAACCTCGAATTTGTGTTGATGCTTTGCTTTGGTGTGGAGTCTGTCTTCCTTTTAAGGCATTTTGGTAGCAGAATTATCTGAATGGCAGATCAAGGAAAGCTGACAACACAGGTAGTGTACACAATACATTTCCATCTGATATATAACTCTATATTTTAATGTCCTTAGTTTTCTTTTTTTCATCACTGAATGCATTTTACAAACATGACTCTCTTGCTCTGAAAATAATCTAATACTACAATGCAACTACAGAAATGTGGACTGATGGAAAACATCGGCAAACTCCATTCTGGGTGAATCCAGTAGAAGTCCTAATAAAGACAATGTGGTAGTATTTTCTCAAGATGTTGGGGGCTGCATATGAAGGGTCAGAATAAGTTGTAGAGCCACAAGTTTGTAAATGGCAACCTTTTAGAAAGGATTTTCTTAGAAGTTTAAGTGATAAATCTTTGTGCAACACTTTGCAAACATATTTACCATGTTCATTCCAGCTATCAAATTAAGCTGAGCTGGATTGCATCCATTGAATTTTGGTATTACTGGAAGTGAGGTATTCAGCACTTTGTTTGACTGTATCCAGGAAAAAAATGTGCTCCCTCAAGCTGAACTCCCACTGATCTGCGTAGAATTTGAAGGCCAAGTGCCTCAGAAGTCCCATATAAAATCTATCTGTAATGTTCCTCACTATATCTGTTCAGGTTCTTTTTATACTGTTAAGATGCACATTTGGCAGGGAGAAGGAAACAAGCTCGGGAAAAATAGTAAAATTTGGCTAAACTGTAAGCTCTGTATCGATCCAAACTTTGATTTTGCCCTTTATAAACCACAAAATTGGATCTAGATTCAGAACAAAATAGTTCTCAAATTCTGAGGCTCAATTTGGTGTGGAACTACCAAGTTCTCAAAAATGTAGCTCAGGCTCTCGAGTAGGAAAACCGTTGGAGGCAATACTGGCACAGCTTGAGCTATCATGAGAGCTAAAGAACCAGAGGGACCTCCTAGGCACTGCAGTCTCATGCACTGAGTGATTATTATTGTTAAAACTTCTGCAGCCTCTTTCCTGAATCTCTTCCTTAAAAGATGTCAGATAAAAATGGGATATTCTACCTACAGAATGAGCAAAGGAGTTTGGAGACTATAGAGACTTATGGGAAGATGTAACTCAGTGACAAAGGAAAAAAAACCAAGAAAGGTCGAAAATGGAAAGGAGGGAGAAAAATGGCTACCACGAAAGACAGTTAAAACCACTTGAAATGTCCCCACCCCCACCCAGCATCCTGGCTCCAGCTCGGCGTCAAATTGTTTCTTTGGAAAAAGAGCCAGTCAGAGTACATTCCTCCTCAAGTCCAAGCGGGTGCGTTATAAAAATGGAGAGTAGCATGTAAATCATTCATGGAGACAGGGAAATAAATAACCCTTTATGCCCATATAAATACTGATCAGATGTTCATAAGGGGAATTTACATGGAGTTTTATTCAGTACTGTCAGCCATTACTCTGTCTTCCATCATTCCTGCCGTGAAGACAATTCAAAATATGGCGGTGGAGAGAGCAGCTTCTCCACCAATTGATCCACAGCACATCATGTAGAAAGCTCTGAACTTGCCCTCAGTACTGCTGTTATTTTTATTATGGCTCTTAGCCGAGTGAGATCATTCTTCCTGGTTTGCCTCCCAAGAAATAATGAGAAGCAGTATGTTTAGTCAGTGGATTGATTCAGTGATCTATTAGTCTAATCCTGACTCTGCCAATCATCTACTAGGTGACTGCAGGCAAATCACGTCACTTCTTTGTGCCTCTGTTTCCTCTCTGACCTTCTGTCTGTCTTGTTTATTTGGACTGTAAGTTATTGAGGGCAAGGGCTACCTCTTGCTGTTTGTATGTATGTACCAAGACTAGCGCACTGGGACCTCTGCGATGGCTTAATCTCCAAGCGGTGCTGCATGTAAATATTAACATTCAGCTCCTCCTCTAGGAAGTCATAGAAAGAGAATGAGTTGTATAAACTGGTGGCAAGCTAGAAAGAAATGAGGAAGAGCCTCTAACATGGGCTTTTTTGCTAGATGCCAAATAAGCACAGAGCAGGAAGATATTCCTTGACCCACAGATGAGGATGTAAGGCCACTTTGACCATCACAAGCTGGCCTGAGCTCTGAGCGCCTGGGTTCACAACTTACAGATGCTTATGAGCATCAGGGACTGGGCCATATGCAATCACGAGGCAAATCTATGCTGTGTGGTAAATGGAAACTAAGGTGACTTCCCAAATTAGGCTAAATTATACGATGTTATATTGCATCTGCTGTGAACAAGGAATACAGCTGAGGAGGTCCTGCAGACCAGGTGGAAAGCTGTGGTAACCCAGCCTTGGGTTGTTCAGCTGGGCCCTCAGATTATGGCTAGTCTTTCTAGAAGGATTAGGTTGAAATTTCTTTCGGTTTTGGGGAACTCCATGTAATGACAAGGTTCATAGCCATCAGCAGGGCTATACCAGGAATGTTTTTCATTGGTGGCAATACTGTGTCTTCCCAAGCTATCATTTTGGATTTGAAGCCCCTCTTTTAGGTGCAGGTAACACCAGCTTTAGGTAAGTTTTGGTTGTACTTGGCAATCCCTCAGCAGACTATTCCTCATGAATACTGTTGAAGAGTTGTTCAGTTTTTTACCTGTGGCTTTTTTTGATTGGCCTAATGCTTTTTTGGAGACATTTCAGGTACCAGATTCTGGAAATATCATAAAGTGCTTCTGTTCTGTTCTGGTGGAAATCAGGCATGGCGATTAGGCTGTGGGTTCCACAGTGGAGCCTAGGATTTTGTTTGCTACTGTGCTCATGTCTGGCTGATTCTCCTTTAGCCCGTGGAAAAGGCAGTCTAAAATATGAGGAAAAAGAGAATGACCCTGCACTGTGCTCCATAGCTTTTAATATGAAATTCAGCATGTTACTTTGTTTATGTACTCAGCATCATCTTTCAGAGACTCCTTTCAATTCTAAGTGTAACCTAATAGTTAAGATCAGTTTTGGTGTTTGAATGATTCAATTCAGTCATTGGTTACTGGTGATTCTGCAAGCAAAATTTGACCCATCAGATGTAAATAAATAATTATGTCCCTTTGTTAGAAATGAAATAAGCAAATTGAAATGATAGATGTTGTATGATATTTTCTCAATGGGATGATGCATTAAAAATGGAGCTAGAGATGTCCAAAGGTAAAGGAAATAGCTACTTAGTTCCAGGCTGATAATAGACTGATTTCTCTATGGGGTGGTGACGATATGTTGTAACATACAGAGAACAGTGAGCTATATGTACCCTATCCCGAATAGCATTACCCTCAAAATACTGCGTAGAGGTTTAAATAAAAACTGATGTTTTAGGCGGATCCTGTGCATCCATGTTAATGGCCATTTGAAGAGGACTCAAAAAACCCCAACCTAGGATGTATCCAGTTTCACTGTTCAAAAATATCTCCTCAGAAACGCTTCCTGATGGCATAAACAGCAACAACTTTAGTAGTCATTTATGAAGACCACAATAACCACAATTCTGCATTCTGCCATAGCCGTTTACACCAGATCCCCTCACTGCTGTGAGGGGCACTGCCCCATATATGATGGTGAGCTTCTGAAATCATAGGGTATAAGTATATTATAGAGCAATAATTTGGGTGATGTTATAATCCTGATGAATTGGGATTTATGGAAGCAGATCCTACTAGTTTTAATGGAAGTAACATGCATAAGTCCCGGTGCATCTAGAAGATTAAACTCAACTCTCCAGTTATAATTATTGGTTACATCACTTTTTTATTTCTCATATGTCTTACTTGGTACTTGGTAAGGGAGCCACAGTACAACTGCTGGCCCACTCTTCAGGCAGGCTGGTGAGTAAGGGCTTGTGAGAGCAGCTAACACCTCTCCAAGGGACAGATGTACTGGCTGTGTGTGTTTTGATAGCCACCCCCAAACTGCATGCGTTCATTTTAGTATCATCTGTCCTCCGTGAGTCTTGTTCAAAGCCCGTATTTGCGATATTAAACAAATATTGCAAAATAAGAATGTGTGCTGCTCTAAAGCTTTAATGAGCTAACCTGTCAATACAAAGTACGTTGTTGCCTATTGCCGCAGCATCTGCAGTCATACAAAAGGTAGTACCAGCTCACATCATAGGTATTGCCCAGACTGCACAGACAGAACGGAACAGCCCAGATGGTAAACATAGGCTACTTCAGTTTTCTGTTGTAGAAAATAATATAGGGAAAACACCCTCAGCTTGCGTAAATCAGAAATATTCCACTGAAAAACTTCAGGTTATTAGTTAACTTGAATTTTATGGTGCTACACTTATTTATGCTAGATGACAATCTGCCCCATCACTTTTTCAATTGCTGAAAAATGACAATAGTTAAAAGCTAACATGTACTACATGTACTGTAAAGCAGACATACAGTGAATCATTTGGAAAGAAATGATTTGAAAGTTAAAGTAAATCAAAGCCTGAAATCCAAACTCTGATTAAATTTTAAAAGGTTTGATAAATAGCTTTTAAATTAATTGTGTGTGTGTGTATGTCTATCTGTGTGTTTTATTTCTTGGTATATTTTCTTATAATGTGCTTTGCCTAATATTTCAAATAATTATTAGCTTTTTTCTGATATCTGTGTATTTTTAATTTTGGTTTAGGTCTTGCAGAAAAGTAAATCAGACAAACATAAACATGAAATACAGTAGTTAAATATAAAAATTTAAGTACCTTGAATCAAAAATAATAAGATCATTGCTATGAAATTAGAAGAGACTCATCAAAGTAAAAGTAACTGTGACTAAGGACTATGAAAATATAAAGGGATTAACATATGTGGTAATAGGGCAATTAAATCCTTAGCTTTTTCACTGTGATGATTTTATAGCATCTTCTTACTGTTGCCAGTTTGGAAGCTGCCAGCAAATATTTTCTTAATTGCAAAAGGAGACAATATGTGTCCCACTGTTTCATTCATAACATTTGATTAAGTTAAAGAGGCTGCACTTCTATTTGAGAGAACAAAGAGTTTGAGATGGAAATAGCAAAGACACATTGTGTGTTTGAAAAAAGATCCCGGGAACAAATGATTAACCAGAAATTTTACAGGGGAAAAAAAGTCTACTTGTCTTGACAGAATAGCCTGATCCTGTAATAAACCCTCCCAAAGTCAACAGTTCATAAAGTCTTTTGTTCTAGTAAAAGGGTCTTTAATTTTTAACACAAACTCACACTTTGGTATGCATGAGCTTAAGTAAAATTAGAAGACATGTATATAATAGGATTTAATGGATTATCATCTGCATTTTCCAAAGATGTCAGCTTCTCTCGGCTCTGATGGAGTAGCACTTAATGTAAATTTAATTTGAAGTGATGTATGGAGGGCTTGAGGTGGTACTCTGTGATTCCCTAACTGCCTGGAGAGGCTCTGTGGGTAGCATCTGGATTTGGCTGCTCCACATGCCCAGCAGCATCTACTAACTAGGATTAATGAGGTGGCCTGTTCACCAGTGATCCAAAGGAGGTATGCTACATTTACTCCCAACAATATGAATAGGAGGGCCAGTTTCCTTTGGGGGCACACTGTTTGATGAAACTTAATGATGGTCTCGATATTAGGTGTAATAAATATACTGTATAGAAAGCACTTTTGCTTTGTCAGATTTAAATGTTACTTAATCATAAAATGGTGTTTGGCTTAGCAGGGCTGAGTTAAAGATCATAATGGCCTCAGATGACATCTTTAAAGCTAATATTTTGCCTAAGTTGGGAAATAAAGTACCAACTTAAAAGATCTACTATTTACCTTTGAGTCAATTTTTTTTTTTCAGTTTGGGGAAGAGAGGGATAAAATCTCTTCTTGCTGGCAAAGTTCTGAGACAGTTTCGAAAAATATCTTTGCACTTACCGCAATGTGTTTACGTAGAAATCAACAGCTATTAACTTAGGCAAAACTTCTCTGTGTGGTCTCAGCCTCATTTAGGCATCAGAATTGTATTTTGCCTTTGTGGCTAACTGAGCATCGAATGAAATCTCAGCTAATTTCAAATTCCCTTTGTCATCATGGTTTTCAGCCAAAAGTCTATAATAAATGGTCAGAAGATGAGCTGAGACTGAATGAATAGTGAGTGGTATTCATCAGCCAAACATAGAGTCCAGATCCAATTATATGTATTCATTAAGTGATAATGATATCATGGTCTTTAACTAGGAAGAAAAGAGTGTAATTGAATAATAACAGTTGTACAATCCCAGCGGAACACACTTTCCATCCCAGCACAGCGACCCTCGGGGATGATGCAGAATTGATGGAATTCTATTACTCTTTGATAGATTTATTATGAAGGGCTGAGTGGACTTGCTACTCCACTTTGTCACTCACACTAATCAGTATCGTAAGGCCCCGAGCGTGCAGGCTTTTGTATCCCTTTGACAAAGACAAGGTTAGGGGAGGATGACAGACACCCAGACCTTTACAAACCCATACCGCAAGATGAAATGGGCCAGCTGAGCTCTGCGCTGGGACAGAATTTTAATTTGTTTATCAATGGCTCACATGTGCAACACCATAAGGATATTTGTCAGAGGAGTAACACTGAAGCTAAACTCTTTTGTTTGGCAAGTGGAGCTTGGAAAAATATTTATTGAACTGTAAAAAACAGGGTAAATGAAAGGAAGGTGAAAAGTCTAAATGGAGTGGAAAATAACTTGCATTACTGTGCATAAAGTATAAGGAGGATGGTTATCTTTGTCTGCGTTTGTATGTTTCAGTTGAAAGAAATTTACTCACAAACTACAGTTTGATCTCTTGTTGATTTACATTCTGGGGGGGACTCAGACAAATCAGAAGCGGGCAAAATGAATTTCATGTGTTGTTTTTTATTGTTGTTTATTTATAAGAAGCTTCCAGTTCAGACAGATGGATTGCTCTCCTGCTTCTTCACCATTAAAAAAATAGCAACGAAAATAAAATAGCCTGGCCTTAAAAGCTGGAGCTTGTAAATACAGTCTTGGATTTATAAAAACAATCTTGTATGTGTTCAAGTGTGGCTGTTCCTACTATTCATCGTTCCCATTCAAATGCAGGCAATAGGCTCTGTCAGCATGGTCACTAGCTATCAGAGCCTGCTGGATTCAGAGAAACAGACAATTTGTTGTGCTTCTGATCTGAACAGGAGCTGCAACCATCATTGGCATAAACAAGGCATTGCATAGGAGGCTGCTGCCAGGGTTTGTTTTTTGTCAGTGTTGTTGAATGATAGATACTTCCATCCTTTTCTTCTCTCTGGATTGCTTTTCTTTTTCTTTTTTTTTTTTTTT
>VZSC01013324.1:52500-70287 GCA_013398225.1 Steatornis caripensis | reverse complement strand
ATTCTAAGAGGGACTTGACAATTCAAGAGTCTGGGTTCAGTGTCCCTGTCCATGAAAACAAATAACTTGAGCAGTGCTGCTGTCCCGTGTGGATCTGCCATGCCAGCGCCACTGCCTCTGGTTGGGATTTGTGTCAGAGCAGCAGAGTCAGCTGTGACTGCAGCAGCATTTGGCTTAGCTGGCTCCGGGGTTGAATGTGCACTCTGGACAACGGCAAAGCAGAAGGAGGCATACCAGTGACAGGAGTGGAAAGCATTTAGGAGAACATTAGTTTCCCACGTTTTGTGCTGTGGATTCCCTGTAAGGCTTTTCTTCCACAGAAGCTTTTTTTCCCCTCCTTTTTTCTCTCCAGCCAAAGGCACAGTTGTGTGGATGTGCCTGTGGAGCTTGGTGGCCCTGCTGGGTACATCTAAATGGCAAACTGAAGGTGCGTCTGGAGCGTGGGAAGACGTGCCCACACTACTATCTTGCCAACAAAATCAGTGAAGGGAAGATGACCCAGGTTTTACCATATGTAGCAACCACAGCACAGAGTTGCTGGCTGGCTGGTGCTTGGGTCTGGAGCCCGGGCAGAAGCCTGACAATACATCAGCATGAATATTATGTGTTTTTTGTTTTATCTCTCTTCTTCCGCTGCATAAGTAATGCTGAGGCCTGGCAGTAGACTCCTGCTCTCTTCCAGGACCAGCCACATGCATAAACTCTGGGCTTACTGGGGTTCAATGAAGTACAGCTATTTGGTTAAGGCACCAGGGAGTGTCTGAATGTTTCAGAACTGAAAATTGTTGTCTGCAGTACAAACAAGACCTGCTGTGACAATGGCCCTTCTGCATGACTTCCTTTGTAAGGTTCAACTGTGCACCTCCCTCTGGGTTGGATGAAGACTCCTTGTCCATGCAGGCATTTTTGTCACTTCTTTGCATCTTGCACAGTCACGGGAGCAATGAGCAGATGGTAGCATTTTGCATCTGTTTTGCAAGAGGATGCCCAGAAAGTCCGGTTCTGTAAATGGAGTACAAGAAGGGTAATCCTTTTCAGTGCCATGCATTGTGGTGGCAGCATGGAATTTCACAAGACTCTCTTGCTTTCTAGTCTCTCCCAGGGCCTGGCACAAGTGCTTGTGAACAGCCACTTCCTGTCCTGCTCTGCTTTGCTGCTCTGCTTTGGCACATGGTGATCAACAGGTGTAATCAAGTGGAAAGGGGTGTGCAACACCATTGCTCCCACAAAGGATGACTTCCTGCAGAACAGATGTCATTTGCAGCATTATGCTGCCTGCCCATCTAAACCCCTCGGTGTCTGGCCAAAGACCTGACCAACTTGCAGGCAGGCACAGTGCCTCCCAAACAGATGGGCATGAGCATAGGCAGGCCAAGGACCACATGTGAACATGAAATATGTTGGAGGCGGGCAGTATGAGCAGCCAGGAACGCCACAGTATCTTTCACTCCTAACACTTTCTCAACACTGGCAAGATCAGATCCATCTTAGAGGTGAGTTAACTCTCAGGAGCAGAGAGGGGAGGCAAGGCGGAGAGAGACTACAGAGAGAGGGAAGAGGAGTTATCTGGAAAAAGCCTTTTAACTATGTCATCACTCCTGCTTCAGTTAATGCAGAGTATGATGTTTGGAAAAGGCCGGGATAAATGTTTGTAGCTTAGCAGTATGAATCCTGTTTCTGTGATTTGCTGAGCAACGTTATTGTAACAAGGAGGTGTGTACATAACTACGCAGACTTTGCTAGAGGACAAGAGGAGAATAATCTGAATAGAAAATCCAGTGTTAAAACTGTTGTCACTTCACAGCTGTCACAACGAATCCATTCACCACAAAGTTTCTTGTACAGTTCCAAACACTGAAGTATTTTGCAATTTAAAAAAATGTATTTATTAAAGAAAAAAGATCTAGAATAAGAAAGCGTAACTTATGGTCAATTAAAAAGGCCAACAGTGCCATAAAAATGTTTTAAATGAAATCTGCAGTACATCAACTAGAAAAGGAACATGTTCCGAGAAAGAAGTCTTGCTCGCTGTTTTCTTCACAGGTTTTGCTTTCAAATGGAAGATCATTTTCCATGAAAAAACACTGTTGTCGTATTTTGATCCACAGTGTTGGCAGAGAACAGATAATTGCTTGAAACTCATTACACAAGTAGGATCTTTGGATTGCAGGGTGGGAATCACAAGCCAGAATGCTACTTAATACTCTGTGCTCCAGGAGGATGCACCGGATTGAGTCTCTTGGCATTTATATCCCCTGAGGTCAGTGGAGCTGCCCTGATACTCACCACTGTAACTGAAGGCAGAATCAAGCCCCCTGCATTTTCCCAGGTTTAAATCAAGGCAGCATTCACTCCCAGATGTGTGTGTGGTTAACAAGCATACCGATGGCAGCAGTGATGGGGGTTATTCAGCTGGATGTTCTTTCATGGGAGATATCAAAATAATTACTTTATGTTGACCAGATATTTTGTTGTAGATGGTATCAAACTCCTTGTGAAACAAGGATTCGCATTCTTAGGAGAGTACAGCTGTAAGTAGGAATCTGTTCATTTGGGATCTCCACACCACTGTAACTGAGGAGCCCCAGCACTGCTGGCATGTCTGGTCCAGAGTATGCGTGCTGCAGCTGAGGGAGGTGGACGCCTACAATTCTGCCAGTAAAGTGGTGTGGAACCTGTTCCTGTGTGTGTCCTGGGATTTACTTCCCACTAGACAGTGCAGTGTACACTAGCTGACTTATCTGTGAACCATGGAAACATTTTGAAAAGGTAAAGCAGACAGTACACTGAAGAATCATTTGTCATGAGTAATTGCAGGCAGTCAGAAAGAGCAGAGAGAGTATATGAATCATGGTGTAAAAACAGCGAAGGGCAGGCATTTAGTCTGGTCTGTGGCTATAAGTGCAGTGACACAGGTTAGTCCTGGCATGATATACAAATGTTATGTGCAGAGGGACAAGTACAATGAATAAAGAATTCCCGTTTTCTCATTATCTCATGCAGCAGAGAGGTTTTTTACTTCACACATAACTCATAACTTTTAGTAGGCAAGAGATGGCTGCGTTGAATTAGTGGGAACATTTTGTTTCCTGAATTTAAATATTCTCCCTGTGACAATTTATTTCCAGTGTAAAATCCTGGTAGGATGCACAGAGGCAGGGGAATTAGCCCGACCAGCCATTTCAGCTGGCCAAACCTGGGGCTGGGTACAGCAGACCCACCACCGCCAAAGCACCAGACACAGACAGAGTCTGGCAACTAGACTGTTGGTAGTGCTGACAGACTATCTGGCATCCGTGAGCAGTGTAGATTAAGTTTGGCAACTTCCTGGACTATAAGCAGGACAAGAGCTCTAAATAAGAATCATTAGAAAAAAGTCAGTGTGAAGGATTAGAAACAAACAAGACAAAATATTTTTAAAAAACTTTTGCTTCACAAATGAGTGTTTTCATTCTGAAATATTAAATATAATAAAATCCATGTAACCTAGATAAGGAAAGAGGTAGATTTGGATCTCGAGTCATTCAAAAAGGAACAGCTGAGAAATCATGTACGCTATTGCTTATGAATTTGTTATAAAGGTAGACGACAGTGGGAACTGCTGTTCTTATATCTGCCTCAGGAATTTATTATTTATGGGCAAACACAGGCATGATACATAATAATTTTTAGTTGTTCTGTAGTTCTCTTCACTCAGACATCTCAAAGTGATCTGTAAATGTGGGTAGAATTATTAGCTCTGTGTTAGAGGAGGAGGAATTGAGGCCATGCCGTTGGCCAGCAGTTGCCCAAGAGGCGTGGCTGGATTGAGGTGCAAATGTAGCACCTTGGAGTTCCAGTGCAGAACTGGACAAAAGGTCTTTGAGTATGAAATAAATTGATTTCTCTCACTTCAGTTTTTTATCAGGGTAGCTCCACAGGTTGAGATTTCTGATTCACAGTCCCATTTGGATTTAGTTAAAGCAGTTGAAAAAGTTGTCACCACTGTTTCTCCCCCATGAATAGCTGACAGTCAATTTTCAGCCTAAAAGACTCACATAATCATGTGAATAACAAAAATATCTTTGAAGTATCTTTAAACTGTTCCAGCATGATTCGGCAGAACTCACAAGGTTTCACTCTCAGTTACTGGCACCTAAAATGTGAAGAGCTCTGCAAAGTATGCAAGCTGTGTCACCCAATAGTTAACATGTGCCTGCTTCAGGCTGGCTCAGTGTGGGCAAGCTGTAAAGAAATGTAGATTGCTCCCACCATAAGGCAGAAGTTCCTTGCAGCTACAGTGTTCTGAGGAAATGAAACACTGGAGGCAGCACCAAACAACTGATTATTATCTTTGACAAAAGTACTGAAGATGCTGAAAGCTCTGCTTGTTTTCTTGTCCTAGTATTTTCTTGTGCCACTCCATAGACTGAGCCACGGATCAGGCTGTGGACTGCCTGTCTCTGTAACCAAGTGACAAAGTAGTTACTTGAGAAATGCAAACCAGCCAAGCTTCCTCTTCCTCCACAGCCTATCAGAAATGAACTGTATTGGGTAGTGGCAATACGAAACAAATGGCTGGGCTTAGTATGGCAGGTCACGGTGTAGTCCATCAGCTTTCCCTTTTCTGCTGACAGAGAAGGGTTGTTCCAGTGATTCAAGTAAATGAGTAGCACAAGCTGAAAGTTCTCATTTTCGAGTGAAAATGGGAGGGAAAAAAGTTCCCAGAAAGTTGAAATATCCTGTTTTGACATTTTCAGAGCAAAAAGTGGAAATTTCAAATGTTGGAATTACTTTTCATTTCAAATATTCAAGTTCTGTATTATATTTAAATGTTGTTAAGAGATAAAAAGGTCAAAATATAAAAGGCCATGTTAGAATTATTGTTTCAATTTTGCACAAAACTATTTCCCACATTGTACAAATTTTCCTTCATTGAAAATTTCAGGTTTCATTTCTGATCGTAACAAAGACAAATGTTCAAACCCCAGATCCTTTGCTCAGCTCTACCATGAGTCTCTTCTCTCCCTTTCCTCAGAATGGCTCTCAGCCTGAGTTGTGAGAAGCCCAGTGGAAGCAGTCAGGAATTTCTAGGAACTGGTGTTCTTACACCAAGCAGTGAATTAGCCTTTTTGGAATTCACAAACAGAATTGATGTATCAAAACTTTTGGTTGATGGATAAAGTAATAAAAAATTCCTAAGCTGCTTCAAAAGACAGACAGAAAAAACCCCTCCCTGTTTTTCTCAAATGTTTTCCTGCATACCTCTGTATAAAGCAAAAAAAAAAAAAAGCCAAGAACCTTTGTAGACGTGTTAGTGCATGTTTATTTTCTAAACCTAGTACGATAAAACTGAACATGTGCTTTACTCTAATTACCAGGCTTCCATTTCCAGTTTTGAGATTACATACAGTTTCACTTCCTTTTCATTTTGTCTGGAATTGAATGTCATCTCATCTGTCCTCTCTACAGAAATGTGTATTTTCCTGTCTGTGATCTTTGCTGTAATTGGGTTATTCTCTAGCTATTTCTGTATTGACTTAGGGAGGTGGGGTAAACTTTGGTGCCTACAAAAACTCTGAACTTCAATGGGACTGAAATCTCACCCTCATCTGGGTCTGCAGTCTGTATAACGTTTTGTAGCCCATTTGATTTTTTTCTTCTCAGCCATCTTATGTTTCTCCTTTGTTAAGCAGTTGCAGTAGGTACCTTTGAAGTAGAAGGATCAAGCTCAAAATCTTACTGTTTTACAAGTGAAAAGAGAGATTTCGAATGTAATGTCTTTTTCAGCCTTAACAATAACATCACTGCCAGCAACTCTGTAACAAGGACTGTTATACTCCCACTCCTACTTAGTGGCAGAAATTGGTCTGTTTTATGTTCCTGCTCAGACGTTTCCATTCATCTCTGCCTTGCTTTTAATGGCCCAATCTGTACCACTCTCGTTAGTCAGTGTTTACATTCATGGTCCATTTGGGTGGAACGATTTCTCACCTGAGAGTTGCACAGCCGTTGTTCCGCTTGGGTTTTGTGCTCTGGTTTTATTTTATGCTGAATCTGGCTATAGGTGGCCTTGTGTTTTAAGACAGCAGTATGTCTAAGAGTTGAGTCCTGTTGTGACAAACAACAGCTTGCCTGGCGCATGACAAATGGTATGGGCAGATCCCGCAGCACGTTACTGCGTTGCTGTACCCTGCTTATGGAAGGGTCCCTATTGCCTGTCTAGTACCACACAGCGGTGTAGAGCGGTGCACCTTTCCCTCCGGGACTGCTTTTGAAAGAGTTCTGTGGGTAATCTAGACAGTGTACAGCACAGAAACAGATGAAAGTTATTCTGGGTATCAGAACAGCCCAATTTGCAGGACTCTAGGAGATCAGTGGAAGAAGGAAAGAATGAAAAAAGACTTTCTGAGCTTATTGTAATGTATCTTTTCTTTTTTTATTTGAGGCTGTCAGGCACGCTTTCCTTTTCAACTGTGGAGTTTTCCAGCCTCAGATGAAGCTGAAGAAATGAGTTGATATTTTTATTGCTAACAAATAGCCCATCAGAGACGACTTTTGAAGCCAGTCAGAACACAGTGAATTACATAGTCACCAAAGGGCGGCTGAATCGGGCACATGCAACATACAAGAACCCCAGTAATTGTAACAACTGGGCAGCTGAGACCTTTTTATTTCAGTCAAAACCTTAGTGAACAGCTATTCATTCAAAGTGATTTGGTTTTGGATTTTGTTTGTAGTTTTTTTTTTGTTTGGTCAGGGTTTTTTTGTTTGGTTTTTTTTTTTAATTGGGCTGTTTTTTTCATTGCAGTTGGTTTAAATTATGCATCTCAGCTGCTGATTTGATTTGAATTTAATAAGAGTTATTATAGGATAATTAGATACCAAAGGACTATTAAGAATGTTTTTAAATTTAACATGATACTTACTACACATCAGTAAACATACTCTTAATAATCAGTTGGTCTTTAATCACACAATTCTCTTGTGAAACTTATGTTAAATCTTATTCAGATATAATTTAAACTGAATCAAACAGATACTCAAATGTCTATTACTGTGAAACAGCAATTTGTCTTGCCTAACCACTGCTTACACAGCTTTTTGGCTGGAGTAATACAATGGCCTGGCAGGATCTAGGACAAGCACTGCTGGGCAGATGTGATGCGACTGGAGGGTGGAAAAAGTGGGAGAATTGGATGGAAAGGTGGAAATTGCTGGTGAAGCTACCTTTGCTTTCACGTTGCTGACATTTTTCTAGTCACGTCTGCAGATGGGTATTGAATAGCATTAGCATATTGATGGTGCAGACTGGAGAACGATGTACTGTGCACCATATTTTATAGATTACTTGCAATTCGGGAGGAAGGGAGAGGAGACATAAGACCTAACTGTACTTGCTAAGGACCCGAGCTTCAGAGGTTGTAACTCCTGTTGAGCATCTGTGAGGAAATAACAAGGGTGTCTACTTGACTCACTGTTTGACATATGCAAGGGTAGGTAGAGTAAACTGTTCTACATGGTAAAGATAGTTTGCCTTAAGAAGATGTACATCAGATGAGATGATAAACAGATCTGGAGGAAAAGAGGGAAGAAGAGGAGTGGGAAGAGGGAACTGCAAAAAGTAACTGGTCACTTGAAAGAAAAAAAGACTCACCTTGATGTATGTGTGGTTTATCTGCTATCGGACCCCCAGCAGGGTGAATGCTCATGACCTAGCAGACACGCAGCCAACCAAGTAAGATTAAGCCTAGTCAGGCCGACCTTCTTCTGCCTGAGTGCTGCCCTCTTGCAGTGTGCTACCAAGGAAATCCATAGTAACTGGATTAATTCAGTTAATCCCCACTCTACCCGACTTACTCTTATTCACAGTAACGGGGAAGTTGGCTACCATTTAATTAGCTGGTCAAAAAAGGAAAGAGAAGTCACCAGCCTGCATGTGATGAAGGAAGTCACTGGCAGGAGTGATAAATTTATTGGTTGTTTGTTTCCATCTTGGCTTCTAGAGCAGTGGTGAGCATGTTGTGTTCCACTGTTCCCTTTCACAAGCATCCTCTGGACAGCTGACCGTCATGTGCAGCTTGCATCCTTGCTAGGAGGACATCCTCCAGCTGAACTCAGGTTCTGCCTTTAGACTTTCTGTGCAAGCTTTGCACCTTCATTTGTCCTGTGTTGGATCCAGGCACGATATCGGGAAAAAACCTGTATTTCACATTTCAGTTGCCTACTTTGATTGTGATCTCTGGGGAACAGACAGGCTGTTGCTACATACATGTTCAGCACTTACCATGCTTAGTTTTCAGCTCAGCCATGTCCTCTAAGTGGCTTTATAATGCCAATAAATAATGATACTAGCAGGAGACTAACCGATTTCTGGCTTTATTCCTGTGTTATCAGTCTGGAGTTAACTGTACCGATACCTTTTTCATGGTGTGGATCATTTCTAATTATATATATATTTATATTTATATATGAAAATATACTATAATAATATAATAAATATATAATATAATAAATAGACATTTATATATAATATATAGTCTAATTATAAGGTGAAACTGCAGCGGATTTATTGATTTTATATATTTGGTTTCTGTAAGTGATCTAGCATCTACTGAAGTAAAAGACAAAGTCTAGTGAAGAGGAGCAAAACCAAGCTCAGAGTTGTTGTTAATCTACCTCTCTGAGAGTTGGTATTATTTTTTCCATTAAGAGTCTGGATACCAAATGTCAGCTTGTGAACCATCTGTAGCTCCAAAGGTGAAGTCCCTGAACAAATTCCTACAGACTTTAGTTAAGAACTTCGAGAACAGGCCTCGGTTGTTAGGGAGCTGTTGCCATATTTGTGAGAGGCAGTAAGGTACAGTGCAGAATTTCTCAGCCATCCAAAGGGTCACAAAAGACAATCAAGGAGATCTGAAAACCAAAAATGTTATTATAGTGTGAGGCAAAAAGTCTTCCTGGTCTTCTATTCTCTCATCCTTCGTGCTCATGTATTCCCTGTCAGATTTGTAAAATACATGCACAAGTACATTACATTGACTTACTGTTGTTACCCTTGGTACAGGTGTAGTATCTTGCTGTTATCTCTATGGTAATGTTTTTATATAACATAAACCTCACTAACGCAGAACAGGTGTGAACAACTAATCATGTGTTGTTGTCCCTCTAACACTAACTTAACCTTGCAGCCAGCAACAGTGTTTGTGTTAGAATATCTTGAGATACGTTCAAGGCTTTGGTATATTTTTGAGAATCACTGGATCTGAATTTATATGAATTTGCATAAGTCAACTCAGGGTCAGAAGGACTGCTACAAGTGCAACTCACCTGGGTGATGATATCTGCTTCCTCTGCAGGTTATCAGCCTTCAGCTATGACAGCACAACTGCTGGTGTAATGAGTCATTAACCCAGCTCAGTCAGAAGTGATCCTGCTTCAGAGAACCTTGTACTAAAACTCTTTAAGCTAAGCCAAATCATTTGACAGATCTGGACTAACTAATGGCTACCTGAACAGTTGTATTGGCCGCTCTAAGGGGACGATAATCTCCAGTGGGTGTTGAGGGAGTAGGGAAGTGCAGCTGCAACCTAGATCAGCCACAACATCGTGATACCATGCTAAGTTACCCCTATAGCTAACGTACTTACTCTTTTCTTCTGTACAACACAAAGAAAATTACCTGGTCTCACGATGTCACAGGGATGGGCTGGTTAGTATTTATACTGCTCGTACTTTGCTGCCTGAGGGCTATATTTATTCCAAACCAAATGTGTTGTGATTCCATATGCCAGGCTGTTCTTGAAGTGAAGGGATAGCTCATGTCCTGTAAGATGCACTGTCAGACATTATGAAGAGGGAGTATTAGAGACAAGAAAATATTTGTTGCTGTAAAATTGGGAGGATCACTGAACGGCAGCAAGAGAAATTTGGAAGGTTTTAGCCTGTTTTAAAAATGAATTTACACATGACAAATGGTGACATTTATAAACTGTTGGAGAGGGCCCTAAAATAAACAGAATGGAAGTTGAAAATATGAAGACCAGCCTGGAAGGAGATCAGGAGGAAAGATATTCATAGCAAACCCCTCCCTGAAATGCAGAGAAGTAATAAAAGAACTCCCAAGAACATTCCTGTTGGTGGATTTTTTTTTGCTATGACCCTTCTCAAAGCACTTCATTTAGTTCTGCTGCTTTACAAAACACTGTTGTCGCGCAGATCGATTGTGCACCACTACAGGGAAAAGGGCAAAGCTCTCTAGAGCAAAGCCTCACAGCTCAAGGTAAAGTCCCTCTGCCTTCAGAGAGGTTCTTGTGGGGCACGTTCAGCAGGACTCCTCAGCTTTATATTGAAAGCTAGTACAGGCTCAGCACATTTCCTATTTGGCTCTGCAAGACTGTAAATATGGCGGCTAATCAGTGCTTGGGCAGCAACCTCCAAAGCAAGGCATAGAGTACGGTTCTGTTCTGAAGAGATTATTATGGACATCAGTGGTTTCATCCTGTCCAGCTGGCATAAATCTGTGGCCTTGAAGAAATACATCAGCCAGCAGTGTAGTGCACAAGAAGCAAGTCTTAGGAGAAATGAATTTGCATCTTTAAGAGGAGTATTTACTAAATAATCATTATGAAGACTGTCAGTTTTATATACATACATCTGTATGTGTGCGTATATATAGATAAATATATTTTTATGTATCTATATGTACATATGTATATATAAAACCCTGTTGGTACCTGGTAATACAATTCTTCAATGAGGAAGCGAAGGAGTACTGATCAGAGAGCGTGCACAAGAAGATGAAACCCCAGCTTACCTTCACAAACAGAATTTGTGGATGTCAGGTTGTTGGTTTTTTACATGTAAACCTTTGATTTGAGAACCACCAACATCCAGTAAGCATTATTGACAGAATAACTTTTCAGGAGGCAATCACAAACATTGCATCGACACCTAGACATTGGTAATAGTTATTTAGTATGGTAATATTCTGGGGTTTTTTACTTAAACAAAAGCATTTCAGATATAACTGAGAATCTTCAACTCTGGTTGTGATTGGAGAAGGGAAGTTGCTGAGTCAGAGGTAGTCAGTCTTTTTCTTTCTGCAACTAGAGTAACACAAGTACTGTGCAGGTAGCATGTGTCAGCTTGGAATGTGAAACCAAGGTCTTGAAAACCTGGGGGAATACCTTTTGATTTTGTTTTAGATAGCCCTGGCATCATGGCTAAACTGGATCACTACATTCACTCTTCCTGCATTCTTTTTGAGGTCTCTTTAAAATACATTTTTCACTTTCCCTTCTGAATAGCTGACACTATTGTGGTATCACAGTATGCTGCTAAATAGCTGATTCCTGCTGCTCCGTATGGGGCTGTATTTCTGATGAATCCCAAATAAATCTTCAAATAGAAAATGCTGCATAATGTCAGATCATCATTATTATTATAGATCTGGAGATTCCATTAGCAATATCATAAAACATCAAAAATATGCCTGAGATTCTTTAAGGTATAAAATAAGTCCCCTTGCAAAGAGAAGTCCCTCTCCAGTATATGAACTGGATGTGGTGAGACAGCTGTACCCCGTGGTATTTTGTTGTTCCCTAGTGAATCCTATTTCCTTTGAGATTTGAGTGTGGTTTAAATGGCGATTCTCTGTAGTTTCTAAGACCTATAACAATTTCTTCTCCCATTGTATTTTAACAACTCTAATAAATCATAATCTAGTGTGACTGGGGAGCCTTACAGCTATGGGGTTTGTAAGCACATAAAAATTTCTTCACTGCTGGTTAGCACAGATGGGAGCAGAAGCAATCCAGAGCATGTCAAGAATCTCTCTCTCTCTCTTGCATGGATAAGTTTAATAAGGCAAACTTGTTGTTGAGGGAAAGCACTCAACTGATTCCAGAAACAATTAGGAAATACAGCAAACAAATAAGCCTTGGTGATTTGAATGACTCAAGTGATCCACCTGGTTCATATGCTAAAAACCACCTTTTCCTTAGTTACAGGCTTGCTATTATCTCACTGAATTGGGGCAAAAGCTTTCAGAAAATCACTGCCATTCACTCATTTTAAGAAGCCTTACAGTAGATGCTCATAACTACCTTGGGACTGTTAGAAGATGTAGGCCAGCTTTACCAAAACGACTAGAGAGTTTGGAGGCCCAGTCGGAGCAGTCCAAAAAAGGAGTCTGATTTTTTTCTATAAAGTGTCAAGTTATCATTTTCTGAAAAGTGAATTTTGCAGGTGCATGCTGATGCTGTGAGTGCATTTTGGAAATGTTGGCCATGTGATTTGGCTGTTAGCCAAACTAGCTATTAACTACTTTTTATTGTTCTCTAAAATAAGTTTTCCAAGCTCTTCATGGGTTACTGTTGCATGAGGTGTGATCAGTGCATCAGACAGAAAGAGAAATTTGGAGTCATGTTTGCTTTGTGATCATAGAAGCCACCCTTGCTGTATGTTTTGTTACTAGATCTTGCCTGTAATTTTATAAGAGACAATCTGATGAATTTATGTTATTCATTTTTGTTAAATATATATTGTATTAATGTATATAAAGCAAAGAAAGGGCAAGCGGGAATCCCGTTGTCTGGCCAACAGACTGTTCTGCTGCCAACTCTATGAGTATTGCTTGAGTAACCAGACACCTAAAATGATATTACGTAGCCATAATTCAAGATTAATCTACTTTAAGGAAACAAGTAACTTGATTTTATATTACAGCCAAAATAATGCCCAACCCTACATTAAGAGGATATTAAGAGCCCTTGCAGTGAGAGAGTCCTGCAGACAAAAATGGGAGAGAATTACGCTAATCATGTTATCTCTAAATGCTGTGCTGTAATATAGAAGAGAGGCAAATTGGAATTGTTTGAAGCAAACTTAATTCCGGTATTCCTGAATGGGAGTGTTGGAGTTTATTATCTTAAAGTTGATTTTATCTGTGTGATTTCCTGGGCTGTTAAATAGGCCAACTGAGTCCAACTGCAAGAATCTTGTATGAAACATCATATAGCTACGGCTTTAGCTTACCTGAAGAGCCAGTATCTTTAGACTCACCACAGTGACTTGGATTTTGAGTTGATTAGTAACAGAAGGTGCCATCCTGACGTGTGAACCAGCACAGTGCTGGAACAAGACGTACTTTGCCACTGGATTTCACAGATGCTTGCTGAGAGTACAGGAATTTTGACATACAAGCAGCCTGGATTCCCCTCACGTTTCAGGATATGGTCACAGCCTTTCCCCCTGACTCTCACGTTTCAGTCCCATCCACTTTGCTACTTTCTGTTTTCTTCTTGGGTTAGCCCTGCCTCTCCCAAACATTTCTTGTACCTCACCCATTACTCCCTCCTTCACTGGTTTGCTTTCTTCCAGATCTTTGTCCTTACGTGGAGAATTTAATCTAATTTAATCGCAGTTTCTCTCTTAACATCATGATCTCAGCTAATAAATTTCTTCATCTACTATCAGTCACCCCCTAATTTCCCACCTGCTAGTTTCTTCCAGTCCCGCATTCCCTGGGGCAGTTCTCCTTTCCGCCAGCTATTCCACCAAGACCTTCACCGGCTCTCCATGGCCCGCTCTATACCGGTCGATGGTGCCCCTCTTTGCAAGCCAGGACTCTTGTGTTCTGTGTGTCTCACTTCTTTTTGCTGCCTGGAAGGAAATAACTGATGGCAGCAGAAGGAGCAAGAGAAACTTGTTTGCACTGATGTCCCGAGAGTGGATTTCAACTCCTATCTACAGGATCTGTGAAATGCTTGCCGACGTCTACAGGCTGTCTTTTTATTTCTGTGTTTTATTCTTGGTCTAATGTCAAACATTTAATGTTTCTCAATGTCTAATGACATTCTAATGAATGTTTAATGTCTAAACATACTTTAGGAGAGTGTAAAGCTGCTGGGGAGAAGGCTCGGTTGAGATGTCCCCTCCAGCCCGTAGCTGTCATCTGGGCGCTAACCAGGAGGGGGGGATCTTCCATGGGAGGACGGCACAGGTACCGCCGCTCGGCACAGCTGCGCTGCTTCAGTAAGCAACGGAGGGGCAAATAGCAGGGAGAGGAGTTCGTGGCAAGCGGAGAAGATCCCCAGTCTGTTGACATGCCTCTTTTTTCCAGTTTCTTGGTTAAAACTTGGGACTGCTGGGCAATGAATAATTAAGTAATTTTGTAGCTTTGCAAAAGCGTCTGTGAAAAGGACACTGAGACCTATAGTAGTCGACAGTGTCACAAGTACTCGGATTTCCCTAGGCTTGTGGGCTCCTGTCACCAGTGCAACGCCTGTCATAGCACTGAGCACTATGGAGAGCCTTTCCGAGAGCCACATCCCTAGCCGTGGGTTCAGTTAGTGAGTGAACTACTCTGTACTGGACTCCCTCTCGTCAGCTGAGAGGATCCAGGAGTACTTCATGGTGTACTCTCTTTCAGCCTTGCCACGTGCATGGGCATCATGGATCAAACTGTTATTGAGCAACCTCATGGAACAACCCTTAACCAGCTCAGCACTGGTAAGACTTAGCACCTAAGCTCAGCACAGGATGAGGCTAGCTGTGTTGGGGAGGCAGGTTGCCCTGCTGTAGGTTAGATCCTGCCCTCAAGTGATGATAAAATATGCACGGGATTGCTTCTGTGAAGCATGGTGTGTCCAAGAGCGCAGTCAGTGGGGACAGTGATTTCAAACTATGCGTGACAGGAACCAGAATGCAAAGTACCCTGTTGGTCCTAGTACTTCTTTACCAATCGAATGCATTAGAGACAAATATAACCCAATTACAAAGCAGATAACCCACAGTAGCAATTCAGATAGCGCATGGGATGAAAAAATAATGTGGCTGAAAAGTAGTAAAAATGAATACTATTTGATTAGATCCAAACCAGTGGTATCAACTGATTTTGCTCATTTAACCTGTCTCCTGATCATGGTACAGCCGTCATTTAGCTGCAGGGTGGATGTGTTCATACCGAACTATTAATCTGTTTCAAAATGCCATAACATTTCCATGAAGAACTTCCTAATTTTTTTTTCAGAAATTAAATGTCTGTTTAAAGTTCATTCCCTCCTGCTGCAACTAATTGAAATGAGATTTGGTTTATCTTTATGACATGAAAATGAGATTGAGTTTCATAATAATAACAATAATGATAACTCTATAGATTTTAGGACTAGTAGTTAATAATTATAGTAATATGTGGAGATTAGAAAAGAGTAATGCAGCATAAACAGCCCATTGTTTTTTGTTGAGATGTGGGATTGGGTATCAGTTAATACCATTTTTCTTATGTTGTTTCTGTTTTCTATTCTCATTGAATTTTAGTGAAGCCACATTAATTAATTTTGTCCCACTATATGAGAGTTTAAGTAACCATTTTTGCACTAGTGAACAATCTAACCCATAAAAAATGGATTTTAAAGAGGGAAAATTCTTGAAAAGCAAAAAAACTAAGGAATATAAACATTCATCAGCCATCTATCCCCACCTCTCCTGGAAGTATATGATCAGGAGCTGGCCCTGCGGGTAACTGTAGCAGCTTCTGCTGCAATCTGAAGGTGAACCTGAAGGTCCTTCGTTTCCAGCTGATGCACTGAAGTCAGGAAGGGACAGAAAGGGTCTGTGCTTTGCCCGGAGACTAGCCCAGTGGCTTGCACGCCTGGGCGGAAATCCCGGGGTGCTTCCTAGTTGTGTTTGAGGGCAGGTTTTTAATCCAAAGTCTTTTAAATCACCCAGTGCCCAAACCTGTACAAAATGCTGGCAGAATGGGCTCCATTTAGAAGTGGTGTGAGACTGGCTGTTGTGAGACTCTCTAGCAGAGACAAAATCCTCTGCTAGAAAAGAGTAGATTTTTTTTGAAATGCTGACTATGTCTTTTTGTGTATATATAAATAAAATACATATGTATTTTAATGATTTCTCAAAAAAGTGTTTGTTATCTTTTGAACAATCCTAGGCGTTGTCTAACTGTTAGGATTTGGGATATTTCAAAGCTTCTACTGCTTATTAGGAGGATAATGATTTGAGGAAAAAAGTGGGAATATACCCCTGCGAAATGAAAGGGTATATTCCAGAGGAGATCTTCCTGTCTGTTTGTCCTCATGGCAATTTTCTTTTTTTGTTTTACCTTCTTCAGTTGTTTTTATTCACTGAAGCTGAAAGTCATACAACCCTCCATATGTGGAAAAATGTAACTGCCTCTGATTGTATTGCCTTTAACTGTGCTGAGATTTACCTTATAATATAAACAACTACTGATTGCAATGGGCTTTTTGGGAAGTACGGCAGTGTTTAATGTCAGTCAACAAGAATCTGGTCCTTGGTGCTTTGAATCGATATGATAGGAGTCAAAGAAAATAAACATAAGGCATGCACTGTATGGGGAGACAGATCTCTGGGCAAGCTTTGCAATACAACAGTATGCTGCCACAAGCAGAACAGTGAGATCAGCAGGAGAGGTGAGGAGCCAGCAAGCACAGCCCCTAGATTTATGTTTTAAATGATTTATGTTAGTCTGTAGAAGAGATGGGAGAAAATCCAGCCAGTAGATTTGAGACTCCTGACACTTTATGAAATTCAGATTTCTCAACCAAAGCAGGAGAAGAAAAATCATATGATCTCCGTCCATGGTGGGTACAGATCAGAACAGTGACCGTAAACGCTCTCAGCACTTAGATTTAGGACCTTTTTTACCTTAGGGACATATACCAGCCCCTCTGTGTGCCTCAGAGCAGGAAAGCAGAGGCTGAAGATTTGATCAGGATGGGAGAGGGCTGGCCAGGAGGGAAGCTGCCCGTGTGGTGGGGGCTTGATAGTTTGGGGAGGAAGGGAATTGTTGCTATTGGAAGTAGGGTCTCCAAGGGGGACTCAGCTGA
The DNA here is from genome assembly GCA_013398225.1 of Steatornis caripensis. Lineage (NCBI taxonomy): Eukaryota > Metazoa > Chordata > Aves > Caprimulgiformes > Steatornithidae > Steatornis > Steatornis caripensis. The sequence continues at coordinate 53,437 of VZSC01013324.1, read as the reverse complement.
GCCCTTTTGGGAGGGAATGGAATGAATTAGTTGACACAAAGGACAATTGGCTGTAATGGCTCTTTCAGATGGTTATGTTTTATTGTGTAAATGCATGTTTATAGGCTTTTTAAAAATGCAGATTAAACACCTAACACTGCATTTAGACGTTTGGAAGAAAGCATGTCATTGACTCAACAAACCACTGCCCATTCTTTTAAGCTGCTGTGTTCCCTCTGCTAAAATGTATTTGGGCAGTGTTTAATGTGTGTATTGCATAATCAAAGTAGTCAGTGATGCTGCTGGCAGAGCTAAAGCAACAGAGGAGATGATACACTGATCAACAGCATCTGTGAAGTGTCTTTGAGCATACAGACCCAAAGATTGCCCTTATTATTGTGCACATGGTTATAAGGTGGAAACGAATGCACTGCGTTTGAGTTGGAAGCCAGTATACTGTTTAATTGTAAGTGCTGCCTTACGAAGTATGGCTTAGATTTTGTCTGTGCAGGTTCACTGGCTTCAGTGGGACCAAGCAACTTCATCAGGGTAAGGTTTTGTTTGAAAGAGTCTTTCACACATGCTGTTGTGCTTCCAGAGCTGTAATCTATCTGCTCTTGCTTTTACTGCTGACTCATGGCAAGTTCGGTGAGGAAAAACATAGGCCTCTGGGTTTTTATTACCCCTATGATTAGCTTATAGTATGGACGGGTTGTCTTGAATCATCTCTCATGATGGTGCAAATTAGAAATAACTCCACTGAAGTGATCGGATGGACAGACACTTCACAGTGGTATCAGTGGGGGGAAAAGCAGACATGCTGTTTGCCAAATATTATTGTTAAGAGCAGAAATTAGCTATGAGCAGAAGGAGTTAAAAACTTTTAAAGTAAGCAAATAGATACATTGTTCTTTGGGACCTCCTTTCTAAATAATGAAGATGATTCTAGCTGTCCGGT
>VZSC01013324.1:0-47500 GCA_013398225.1 Steatornis caripensis | reverse complement strand
CCATGAGAGTCAAAGTAGCAATGCACCTCATCTTGGATGGAGCCCTACTACTGTTCTCCTAGCGTTCATATTTAGTGACATTATACAAAGTCATTAACAAAATCCATAAAGCAAAATGACTGTTGAGGCAGCAAATAAAATCCAATTGCTTGTGTGTCATAATACCTTCCAAGTAAACCAACAACTCCTTCCCGTACCCTTTCTTCCCTCCTCCCCTCCATGATGCATTTCTGAGTATTTCTAGAACCTTTTCACACTCCTTTGGCAGCTGATCCTATCCCACCTTATCCATCATCATTGCTGCCTTGAGAGCTGATTAATTTATCTCATTGCTTTAACGCTGTCACCTAGAGCTTTGGATACATAGACCCAATTTCTTGGATTTGGTCTTTCATGTGGCCTCTTCCCTGCTGGCATCCACTCAATCATCCCCTCTGCCAGCTGATCTTCTAAGCTCCTCATATGTCATACACTTCTCAACCACCTGGTGCTTGCACACAGTATCTACTTTTAGATCTTTCTTTCCGCTTGCATTCCTTGTTTACTATCATGTAATGCAGGATTTATCTTTTTGTGTCTTTGCATCTTTGCAAGACTGCTTTTTCTTAATTACAGAAAGAGCACAGCAACGCAGGCAAATGATGGTTTTGTGTCCTTTCTTCTTTATGTTCAGAACACTTTTTCCCCTCTGGGAAACAATTTCTGATGCCTCCGAAATTCAGTTTTATTCTACACCTCCTTTTCCTTCCTCTTTCTATCTTGCTTGGCCCTAAACAAGTTACTTACACTTAAAAATAATGTATGTACTCTCCTCCCTGCCATTGCCACCGGATCTCCCCTGCCAGCATGCACTAGGATGTTATCTTGTAATCACCCCTGTTTTCCACGTGCCACAAACTCTAACTTTATTAGATGAGGCACTGCCATTCAAAGTTCCTTTCTTTTTGTCTGCTCGCCTTTCCACCAGCCCCAACACATTTAATATTCTTTGCTGCAGGTAGCATCTTCTGCATATTCCAGCACCTTTTGCTCTCTGAACATAATTCTTACATAACTCTTGATATGATAAGTCATACTGGCCAGAGTTAACCTTATTACTAGAGATGTACTGAGCAATCTTGCAGTCATGAGATACCAGGGATATTTCAGTAATGGGAAATCTGCTTCCCATACAAGATTGATTTTACTTATGACCTTTACCTGGAACGATACCTGTAAATTCTTATCTGCATTAATTTCTTGTTTTCTCTTGTCACATGCTGTCAGTATATGTGTATCTTGCAGATATGAAGTATTAAGAACTGGCCATGTAACATGCAGCCTGTGAGGACTTGAAGTTATTGCAATACATTCAACTTTATTGGTCTAAAGTATCTGGACTCCCGTACTGCCCTTAGGACACAGCGGTTAAGAAAGATACAAACCCTAATACTGACTTTTCTGTTACTTACAGACTGAGAATTATTTCAGTGCATCTGCTTAATGTTTTCTTAATGTGAATTAGCAAGTGATACATGGCCACCGTACTCAGTTTGCTAAAATCAGGGTTTGAAGAAACGAGATTACACTTTAAGATAAAAATAGGGTTTAATTTTCTAACATCTTTATTTCCAGCGTCCTTTTTGTGGCATCCTAGTCACACAGAGTATTTGGGATTCTGTTTTTCTCCTTCTGATTTTTTTTTTTTGTCATTGCTGATAAGTTTGAGTTCATGAAACTGTAAAAGTGAGTTGTGAATTTAGATTGAATATTCCCCTTAAAGATGGATTACAGCTCACACAGTAAGGTATGCTTATTAGAGAAATCAGTGTGGAGGTCCTGTGGCCATTGTTATGCAACAGGACAGTCCCCTTTGACCTTAAAATATGTGTGTGTGTATAGATGAGAGGACCCTTACTGTGTCTTACAGAATCTTTTCACCATTAATGAATTTTGGAGACCTTATGTGAAAATCAGCTTCCCAGTGCTTCTTTCTTTTTACTGTGGACAATATTTGTACGATACTTCCTTAAATAAATTAACTTATTTAAACTCCCACTCCTTTATAGACTGTGTACATTTGAGTGTCTTATTGTCTATAAATAGGCAATGAAATGCATTACAGATCATTTAGTAAAACAGACACCCCATTTCCTTATTGCTAAAATGATTGCAAAGGAATCTTCCCATTAGGTAAGATGAAAGCTGCCATCGGTGAAGACATCTGTCCCTCCCGTCCTTTAAACTCTTTATGCTGGTCACAAGATCCCTTTAGTATTTTCTTACTTCTCTTTGCAATATTCAAGTTGCTCTTGAATATTCTGCGTTTAGTTCTGGAATTAGGAACAGATTAGGTCAAAGGAACTATATGAATGAAATATCCTGGACCACTCTCCAATAACTTAACAGCAGCACTTCTGGAGGGAAGGAATAGCTTCTCAGTTCAAATGGAATAACACTGAACTCAAACTGCCAGCAGCATTAGTCAAATCCCATTGTACATGTGGTTCGTAACATAAATTAAAGAGAACATCTTCACAGATGAGGCAGCCTCTGCCGTGACTGTGTTCAGTTTTCCTCACAACATCTCTAGTCAGATTACAGACACACTCCTGTGTGTTGCAAAGGAGGACTGAAATCTTCTTTACATCAAGATGAGTAAGTAGTACATTGCTTAGAAGAAGACTGGAGCTGTGAAGCTTGATGGGAGTTTACGTTTTCATTTTGATATCATCCTCCTTTTCCAGTGCTGAACGGATCAGGGACCATTCTTTATAGTGCATATGATGGCTTTGGCTTGCACCATGGAGAAAAGTGCTTATGAAGAAGACCTAAGTAATAGTGTGGGCATACTGTAGTAAAAATCTTTTGTCACTGCCTAAGATTGGTCAAAAAAAATTTGGAAAGGAATGGAGAATCGTCCTCAACATTATGGCAATGCTGGGTGCTATTCTTGTCTTTGACCTTCTGGTCAGTTCTACTTGCTGTGCTTTGAAAAAGATATAGCAGAAATAACAAAGATCTCTAAAAGGGCGATAAATATTGCTGGAAGTTTGAAAAGCTTCTATACTGTAGGAGCCAAAATGTAGTTTCCATGCTTTGCTCAACAAGGAGGTTGATGTTATTTGTTAAGTGAAATCTACACAGTAGAAAAAAATGGTTGGTTTGACTTTTGCCCCATTACCCAAACAAGGGAACCACTGCATGGATGTAATGCTACTAAAACCAAAAAGCATTTTGAAAATACAATATATTAGGTTATGGAGTTCCCTGTCATTAGATGGTGAGGCAGAAAAGGAGGAAAATAAAAGATTAGGCCATGGTATGAAGAATAAGAACATCTGCAGATGCATTAGGTAAGAGAGAAATATATAAGCCTTCTTATGTCAGAATAAAATCACTTGGTATTAGGAATTTCCCCAATCTCATTGCATAACTGTCTGTTATAGGGATTTCATATCTAGTACTAGATGGACCATTGGTCTGATTTAGTATTGAAACTCCTCTCTTTTCCATCATTTTCTCTTAGGGATACTTCCCATCAAAGTCTGCAATGTCATTTGAGTTAATTCATTAATTTTCATTGGCTTATTCAGTGTCTTAAGCTGGGTGCACTGACAAATCTGTTAAGGTATCTTACAACAGTTGAACGTCACTCTGGATCCTCTCTGAAGGCTGCTTGTCAGCTGATCCACCTACAGATGGCTACCTTATCATTCGGGTTGAGGAGTTTGAGTTGGCCATGTAGGAGACTAGTCACTTCGATCGCTCCGCTGGTAACTGCAGAAACTTAACTGCATTCCCCACCTGATTCAGTTTGGGTTTAATCTTGTTCTACTTCTGTTTATTTCTCCAGTACTCTGCAAAGAATTTAGCTTCTGCTTTTCTGTTTATCCTCTAATAGGGTCAATAGGAGAGTTTTCATTATGTATTTCATTCTTTTATCTGCTTAATTTCTTTCTCCTAATTTCACCAGTTACATGAAATCCATTTTTCTACTGACTGATTTTTAACAGACCGCAGAGTGAATATCACACACATTTTGTCCTGGGAAACCTATTTGGGCCCAGTACAAACTTCCCAAATGACACCAAAATACATGACTTTGCCATTATGTATTCTTTTGTATTTAATTTTTGAAATTGTGCATTATATGCACCTGACATACTGACTCAGTATGGGGCAATAGGTAATACAGCAAAACCACAGTGAAAATAAATTACTGTCATCTGATCTAGTCACAGAATTTGTCATATTTTTCCCTAAGTTTGCCATATACATCTTTATAATTTCATGTTAACAAAATCACGTGAAGGGAAAATAAAAGTTGAAGCTGAAGGAAAGGAGGTAGAGCCTGGGGTGTGGAACTGGAAGAATGAGGCTTATTATGGCCAAAAAGGAATGTGAGAACATCGTCACCTAAATCCAGTTTTTTGCATGCCAAAGGAAGAAGGGTAAATGCTATTAATTTTTCCTCCAGCATTTCCAAATGCCTCTCTTCTACCCTGCACAGTGTGGTCCTGTGCAAGCAATGACAGGTCTCTTCTATGATATGTCCTTAATCATCAGGGATTGCTTTCTCTCTTCTTAGGCAGCCAGTCTTAGTTATTGCTTATTTCTTATCATGTTTCTGCTTACCTCTTTGGAGTTTTGGGAATGGCAAGAGTGGCCATGGCTACCAATGCAAACTTATGTCAACTCCAGGTCTTCCTTAGCCTCGTGAACTTTCTCCCAGGTCCTTGAGTGACCTGTGATACAGACAGATCTGGGACTTTGGAGCAGTGGAAAGCATCTTCTTAAACTGCTCAGAACACGGTAAGGGTCTCAGGTTTTTTAATGTCTCTAATACATTCTCTCCTGCTGTCAGTGGTGACTAGTCCTATGCATCCTTTCATCAGACAGCCTGCATGTGATGTCATGAGAACATGCTGATTTGAAGTGTTGACCCCCAAAGCATAAATCTTATTGGTGTCACAGCACAACCATGAGTAAGGAGCTGAAGGGTAAAGCTCAGGTCATGTAGCCAGGTCACATAGCCACAGGCTATGAAGAAAGGTCTCACCCCTAGATATTATTTGCTTACCCAGCTACAGTGAAGCTATAGAAAACACAGGTGCAGGCAGTTGCATACTAAGGCAAAGCTCCCATGTCAAAATGTGGTAATTATGCCTTAAGAGGTTATCTCTGATTGGCTGGCAAAGAGTGGGTCCCAAAAACTGCCATCAGAGGGTAATTGGGGAAAGCATGGCAGATCGCAGCGCTCTTGGGGCTTCTGTGGTATTCTTAGCCAGGAGATAAGTTTTCACCTGCAAGCCAGTCTCCCCCCTGACTCACGCCATTAGTTGGAGCACAAATCCTATCTTGGGTTGAATTGTTCTGTGTTGAGTAAAATCAGGACAAGAGAAGCACCCATACCATACCCTAACATAACAGGGTAGTGAAAACAAAGCCTTAGCTTTTCTTAGTCTGTTTTCAGTCAACAACGGAAACTGAAACACTGTGAGGAGTCCAACATATCCAAGAAAACTGTAAGTACGGAAACCTCCAGTTTCAATGTCAGACCTACAGGCAGCTTGAGAACTACTAATATTCCTTGGTGTTAAGATGGCAATATATGCGGTATTACCTCCTGCACAGTACGTCCTCTTCTCTTTCTTTTCCTGTTCTTCTTGGACTCTCTAGCTTAAGCACTTGCAGTCCCTCTTAAGCTCGCTTTCATATTCTTGGATTCCCAGAGAACCTGGGAATGTTTTCAATACCATTTTATCACTTTTTTTACTAGCCAGTATTTGAGTAGAAGGAAGGAAAAAACCAAAACAATAGGCAAAGAATTACTCTGAGCACTTTTTTTTACCTTTCTGAATGTTTTAGGCTTTCCTCACACTGCTTTTGCTTAATCACTCCCGCCAGCTTCATTTGGAGCCTACAAGATGATGGTCAGATCCAATTTAACATCTCTGGAAGACTCTTTGTTTTGTACAGTGATGCTAGGAATTCCTCCTTACTATCACGCAACCAGTTAGATCTTTCATTTAGCAAAATGTGGAGGTGCTTGTACAGTTTTTTCTGCCGTCAGATGTGTAATTCACAGAGGTACAGGACTGTGGCTGCCCAGGTGCTGCAGGCTCCGTCACCCCAGTACTGCGATTAATAGTTTGCTGCTCTTCCAGCAAAATTGTGGCTCTGGGCTTTGTTCTATTTTTACACTCATCCTATATGCACCTGTTCTCACTTTATTCTACATCCTGTTGCCGTCCTCCTGCTCATCTGTCTCTGCCATCTTTAGACATCTTCCACTATCAGGTTGACACCACTGTAAATTCAGTGCCATCAAAGGAATTACTTCTGAGTTATGTCAGTAAGTAAAGACTTTAGGCCTTTGTTTTTTCTCTCACACCCACCTTTCTTTTCTTGCCATGTGCAATTGGACCTTCTGTCAAGTTTGGATGTACACTGGTCATCAAAATTCTTTGCCATCAAATGCCACTGTGAAGTCATTAATGTCCTTATCCCTCCCTTTCTAGCCATTCTTTTACTAATTGTCAGTGCAGTATGGGATGGAGAGTATGATCTGAGGAAGGACATGTCTGTGGTCTGCCCCTCAAGCTGATTGATGTGCATGCTGACAGCATGCTACATACCTCCCCTGCCCAAAAAGAAGAAGGTATTTTGTTTGAGGCAGTGCAGTGATAGACCAAAATAATATAGTGAGTTCTGGGCTCTGTTAGCATGTAACATGTGCCATGTTCCATATTACTGGGTTTTTGGATGGTGTGATACTGTCAGCTTCACTAGTCGTCACAGATTACCACTGGGAAACAGTGCAAAAATTTCAGGGGCCTGAACTTCTTTTCAGAAAGATGTGGGCTGTTAGGAGCCCAGGTCTCACGAAAGCCAAAAGTATTTTGGTTCACAGAGTTCTGAATAATTTCTGAAATGGAATTTAAGGTGCATTTTCAAAAGCCCAATGCGCCTTCCTGAGTCGCAGACACTTTTGAAATGTCAAGTTTAGATTTGTATTACCTGAATTTATTATTATTTATTATTTATTTATTTATTATATATAATAAATAATAAAATTTATTATTTTATTTATACTGGATTAATTAAAATGATGTGATCGTCGATGCGACTCCATGATTAGATCAGAATCAATGTACGTAAATAATTGCATAAGAATTACATAAGAAAAGTGAGGTTTCAATTGTTTTTGGGACCAGGCACAGAGGTGCCAAACCTGCAAAGTCTCTGGTTGGGGAGCGCTCTTTTGTAAGTGCTGGCTGCCACTTGACAGTAAGTGCTAGTTGGTCCGGACCTTGCCCCTCAGACAACTGAAGAAAATGCTATTACTCCCATGAAATTCAGTGAGACAGGGTCAGGCCTCTGTCAGTTCTGTCGTTCTAGAATGTGTTGGCCTTGTGTAAAAGTTTGATAAAATAATAAAAATGTTATTAAAATTGTTACATAAATGCTTGGTAAACCAGTGGCTCTTAAAGCGGTATTTCCTTGTCCCTGCTATGAGTTTGTGATGTAGCCTCATGGAAAAAAAAGAAACAGAATATAAAATGTGAAATCTCTGTCTGAAGAAGGTCCAATCTGTCATCACAGGATACACTAAAATTTCCTTAACTCTTGCCACGATCACAAAATCCCCCATCTAAAATTCTGACATTTTCTCTCTAACAGAAAACAAAGGAGAGCAATATGCACAAGAAGGCAGTAGGAAGCCTGAAGCTATTAGCATGTCATTGTCAAAGGCAGAAATAAAACCCACAAAAGTTAAAGGATTCTGGAATATAGCAGAAATCTCCAGACATGAGTCAGACACTAAAAATGCCCAAACTCATTTAAAAAGCTCTTTGTCACAGTCCAAAAAAACAACATTTTCAGTGTTTTTCCTTTTACTTTACATCCCGCTATTGCAAGTACATGGCTAATTATGATCTGAATGATATCTATTATTCCTGTGTCCTTCTAGATCAAGCCGGATGTGTTCCAAATATGGCCACAAACATATTACAGTGTCCAGTAAAATCAAAAGAATAAGATAATTCTGTTTTAAGGGTTAATGGTATTCACTCCCACTCAGTTTGACTCACTGGACAAAAGCTCTAGTGTGCCTATTCTAGGCAGCTGTGCTGAACAGTAAAGATTTGGAGTCCTTTGTAGGCTGAAGAAAAATAAAGTCTTTGTAAACTTTTTATTTCGTATATTCTACCAAACACCCATGTGTAACAGTTAAAACATTTGGAGTTGCAACAGGCTAAGGAAAGTTTGCACAGATAAACAGAGTTATTCTAAATTTTGTGCCTACTAAGGTCTGAATCACAAAGTCTCATTGCATTTCATTTAAAATGTATGTGCAAGAAATCATTTTTCTTACCAGGGCCATTGTGTTCTTTGGGCTTTGTTTAATCATGTCAGAAATGTTAATACAAAATAGCAAAATTATGTACAGTTTGAATCACTACATGTTTACAGTAATCTGTGAGTGATCATGCTTCAGAAGAGCATTGTTTTTATGCCAGCATAATTCTCTTTACTTCATTGATGTTATTCTTGGTGTCTACTGATGAAGAGTCAGGCCCAAAGCCACTAAAAAGCAGATACATCTAGGCATATATTATCTGCATATATCCCTTTGAAACAAAATTAGCTTTTGCAATATTCTCTCAGCCTTTGCATGCCTCAGCACTTCCCTGATATCCTGGCTAGGAAGGCACTGAAGTACTTAAATATGGAGACAGCACAGCAGAACTACGAGGCATCTGGCATGATGGGCTCCTCCTCAGGGCTAAGCCATGTTAGTGCGGGGCTTTGTAAATGCCCCTGGACTGATCCAGAGTTTACTTCCACCACCGTAATCTCAAGTACCTAGAGCCAGCACCATAGCCATGCTGTAAGGCCAATAAAAATGAATACTGCTATTTTTATCACCCAGACAACAGTGATAAAAGAATGAGGCAGATGATAGAAAGAGTTGGGGGACACTGGGAAAGGGCATTTCAGCCCACTATAACCTTTATCTCCTTCAGTGTTGTTGCAGGATGTCTCTGCTCCGAACACGTGCGTCTGAGGCTGGCTGAGATGACGGAGACTGTGTCAGGTGTTAAGTCAGTCTCTTCCTTTCTCTGTCTAGTTACTCAGTATTTCACAGCCCGTTTTATGAGGTGTAGTATTACTTCAATTGCAAAATGTTTCCTTTTCCAGCAGCTGTCTCCTGCATTGAGTACTGATTGGTGGCTTTTTCTGTCCCAGGGCAGGCTGCATTTCACTGGGATCCTATATTTATTTCCCAGTTTTTAAAGTGCCCTGTGGAGTAAAGATGTCACAGAAGTGGTTTCCCCAGGAATGCAATGCAGCGAGGAAATTACCTGTGTATTGGGCTGATAACCACATCCTGAAGATTTTATGCTGTTTTTAGCCAGTAACGTTCCTGTTAACTTGAACAGGAGTTTATTTCATGAGGACTGTCAAAAGTTTGTTCAAAATTCGTGATTCAGCTGTACCTGAAGTAGGTGCTTGAGCACATGTGTACCTCCCATTGAGTTCAGGGACTCAGGAATAAAAGTAGATACTTTGCTTTGACTTGAACATGTGCTTAACATAAAGTACGTCCCTGAGTACCACAACCTGTTGTTATTTGTGCATTTCTCAAGTGCATCAGAACTGAAATGTTAATACAACACTTACATCTGAGATTTTGAAGTAAAGCTGTGTTTTTAACTAGGTGCCAAAATATTTGCTAAGTTTTGAAGGAAAAACTGTAGTATTTTCTCTAGGTATTGAATAATGTCCATCTTATTAAAGATTTTCCTACTTTGACTGATGCATAGATCTTGCCTCTTCCAGATATTTCAGTCAATATAAAATGTCATTCTTCACTGTGTTTATTAAGAGCACAAAAGATGAAGGCACTTACTTAAAAACCATGTTAAAAGTATATGTAATGTTATTCTAGTTGCAATTATCTCAGAGGAAGGGTTGTGCTTCCTTTTCAAACAGATCTTGATGTACAGATTTGCCGAACTATTTGAAAGCTGCAGACACTTTAGCATTCATGACACTATTATTCACTACCATAAATCTAGATCAGATATGTGCTGTCTGAATTGATAGTGGGTATTCTGTCTGAGAAAAATGTATTCCCCTTTAACTTTTAGCATTGACATTGCTTATGTTACATCACTTTTCATGTTACTATGCATCATATTGGTCAAAGATGTCATTATTTATAGCACAGAGATTGTGTCACTATAATTAAGGTTGTGTTAGGGTTTATATTACCTTATAAATGCTCTATTTTCAGAAGCTTGTAACTCCATTACCAAATTCATTTTGGCTGTGAAGCTTTCAGTTGGGGAGTATGAGAAGTAAAAACACAGTCTTGCGGTCCAAGTTGTCTTCCAGTTTGGTCTCTGCTAGCGTAACTGCCGGTCACTGCCATGTTTTGGGTGGTTTTGCTTTAATCTAACACACATTGAGAGTTAACAAGTTCTTGCTTCTTTATAGTTTTTAAGCTAACAGACAACAGGAACAAAGTATGGGTACACTTTGTGAATCTGGGAAATACCCGTTCTTATCTTTGGTACCTCCTGCAAGGTGCTTAGCACCAGCAGGTTTCTGAGCTGACCGAAATCACCAGGGTGGTGCGTGAGTATGGAGATCCAAGCACGGCGAGCAGGTTGCAGTGGTAGAGCCACAGACTACAAGTAATTTGTGTCAGGGTCTTGTACTGTAACCTCCCAGGTCCTCTGGGTGCTACCACTGCTACCGTAGAAATACAGGGTGAAAGAGAGTGTGCTGCCCTTTGTAAGTACTAAACATCATGACCAGGCCTAATCCAGATTTGGTTCAAGTGGGTACAGCTCTTCTATGTCACTGAATTTCTTTGCTTTTTGTAGTTTGAATGTCTTACTATAGGGCTATAAAATATTCTTTCTAAAGACAGCACATAAACACCAACATTGTAAGTCTGTGGACAGAGTCTTAACTGGTGCAAGTCAATGCAACACAGAACTACTCAGACGTATACCAAGGAAAGCTGTGAACCCACTGTTTGGTGTTTTGATTTTTTTTTTTTTGATAGTAAGGATGTAGCTACAGTTTATTTAGAGCAGCCCTCAAGTTTGGAGTGATTAATCCCAAAATGGACATACTTAAAGTCATAAATGTGTTGACTGAAAAGCTCAGATATTTTCTTTATAGACTGAGTGTAGAGCCAATGTTTGACTAATCCCTTTTATTGGACTAACTGTACAGTATTGACAAACCAGCTTTCTGGGTATAGGAATCCGTTCTTTAGAGTCAACCCCTTCCTGACCTGCAGGGGAGTTTTGTATCTCCCTAAAGCACGACTGTCAATATCGCTGCATTCGTCCAATAAAAGGGATTACTTGAAACTTGACTCTAAATTTTGTCTCACTAGTAAAGGCAAGTAATTAAAAATATTGAGTTGTGTAACAAGACACACTGTGTATTGTGATGCGCAAATAACCAAGTCCTTCCAAAATGATTTGCTGCATTGCTTCCAATGTACACAGTGAATAAAAACAAGTAGGAAATTAAAAAAAAAAAACCCAACAAGCAACAGCCCATTTCCGATTTCTGTGTGAGATTACCCAAGCTGAATATGCAGATAAGCAAAAAGAGCAAAGAGTTAAACATCCTTTCTCCTTCCAAGAACGGATAGCTCGGATGACATTTTTAACAAGGCTTTCAGGCAAAATTGTGACTCAGTTCCTTGTGCCGCATAGTGGATTGCTATGTGAGCATTCCCTTTGAAAATTTCAAAACTACTCACATAGGAGGAGGCTACTCAATAGAAATAAATGTATCAGAGCACACGGCCCCTAAATGTTACAGACCTGATTAGGACTCAGTTGTAAACAAGAACAGAGTTAGTACTAAGCATAGAAACTACTGTTGTGTTACGACCCCTCCAGCACAGAGCCTGTCCTTTTGTTCTTGTGTGTGTAATAACCCAGACTGCTGCATCAGGAGCTGAAACATCTTTATGCTACCCTTGTTTCTTATGGACACTTGTAAAACTGGGAAAACCTGCTCTTCTGTTCAACAGAGAATTTTTAGCTTGAACCATTTACTTTGCAGTACGTTACAGCAGGCCCGCAGCTGCCCAGTGCGGACTGGGTCATACACTCTGTGTTCCACCTAAGCCCAAGCCTGGACTCTCAGAGGAAGCTAGAGGAGTTTTTGCTTCCCGTTAGCCCCAAGTCCCTCCACAGTGCTGTCAGCGAATGTCCCGTGAGGTAGTGAGGTAGCATATCCGTGGTCCTTCTGGAATGACGGCTGAGCAGTGCCTGGGACATGTGCCATCCCACCCCAGTGTCCCTCCTTACCCACAGGGCTGTTATCCATCACAGGATCTCCAGAGGTACCAGTTTGATTTGACCTGATAAGAGGATGGGAGGACTCAGCCACCCTGTTAATACAGGGGATACGCACCCTGAGGGTCTTGTGCACACTGCCTGGGCATTGCCAACGGCCTGGCCCCACCCGAGGATGCAAACTTTCGGGTGTGCCGGGACACGCAAATCCTGACCTGGGTCTTTGTTGAAAACTGTCTGTTAGGACTCCCTGAAACCAGAACCCGGAAACTAAAAGCTGCCAAATTTGGGGAAGGCTGGATTTGATTAGCGCTTTACTGCTTAGGCCATTTTCTTCCAAACTACCAAAGAAAAAGCCAGCCTTGTTTCTGCCATTCTTGCTCGCTGTAGAGCAGTACTCCTCTTTAAAATGGAGTCCCTGACTGACAATTTTTGGCACTCAGTTCATTACTGTTGGCAGTGGTGCGGGAAAGGGAGAGCAGTAGTGAGGAGCATCAGTGTAAGTGCTCCACTGCAGTTTGTGATTAAAGCAGAACAAAATGTTTAGATTCACCCTCTTGTTTTATTATGTATGACATAATCTGTTTTCTTCCCCCTTCCCCATTTCTCCTTCAAGGTGAGGAAAGTGCACGCATTTTTTTTTTACTAGCTTTATTTACTTGAGTGCTTCAGGATACTTAGTTATGACAAATTCTTCTCCGCAGTAGCTTTTGGCTTCCTTCTTCTTTGAGCTCTTCAGACCTTTGAACTGCTGCCATTACAGCTGCCTCTGAGCCTGTCATGTGGCTGTTGAATTGAGCTTTTGAGTATGCTTCTGCAATGCTCTCATTCCTAACTGTTGTACTTTTAACAGTATCATTGTTTTGAATGAAATAGCACTTCTGTGCCAAAAATGGAGGTTATTTCTCCACAGTACATTCTGGGCAGGCAAGCGTTCAGTCTGCCTGCTCTCCAAGCCAATCAAGAGCCCTGCAACCGCATTAACACAGTATTGCGCCTGAGTAAATAAACTGGATTCGCATTTGGGCAAAAGTTGTCTTGAAGCGTTTGACTGATTCGTGGCATAGTCAGAGGCGGCTTGTGTCTTCTGAGAATGTGTAGGGTCGATATATTTTAACTGGTGGGATATAATTTAATCGGGATTTAGTGTTATTAATTAATTACTATTAATTATTAATTATTATTATTACATAATACGTCTATTCCATTAGTGACTGATGGAATAAGCATTCCACTGGGGTAGGCACTGTGCATTCTCATCAATCAGGGAATCACAACATCAACGGACCTTAATCTTACAGACATTTACACATATTTTTAACTTCTTACAAAAAACCCAGTCAACTAAATGACTGTGTATCTTGATCAGATGTGTGACGGTTTTGTAGATGGGGAAGTTTAGAGCTCACCAAGGTTGGTCTTTGTTTCCAACATACATATATATAGGCAGTAAGCTAGAGTCTGAATTAATGCAATAGTAGCATTAACTAGAGCCAAAAAGCAGTCATAAAAGATCATTTGGTTGCAAAAGCCTATTACCAAATTTTCTTACTGTTTAGGTAGGGCCTCTCATCATTATACCTAGAGCAAATATCCTTGGGAAAAAAATGCAAAAATGTGTCTTGAGTGCAGTGAGTTAAATACACAGAGGCAGTGCTGCAGCCTGCCATCAGCAGGACAAATTTCAGAGACAGAGCTGGGGGAAACAATTAGTACCTGATGTTGTCTACAAATGCCACTTCAGAGATGAATACGATGGCCTACTAGATTTTGCATTTTTATTCTCTTTGGCTTGAGTGGGAGCATTAAATTAAAACTGAAGCAACAGAACACTTAACACTCAAGCTGGAGAACACATGATGAATTTTAAAATAATGTTGAGGAAAAGACAACAGAGAATAGAAGAGGCTTTGTATCATGTTAGACTTCGTTTTCAAGCAAAACTAAACATCAAAATATTAGAACACAAGCACAAAACCTCATTGTCAGTAAAACTAATTAGTGTTCTGCTGCTTAATGCAAAAGCCTACATGATGTCTTGACCTTTTTTACACATTGTGTCTAAGGTTGTGCAGTAAAACAGAGGGAAGCACAGAATGCCTCCAGTTAGCCTCAGAGGTTTTCTTCCTTACGGAGTTCAATTGATCGCAACAATACAGGCTATGTATAGAGCCCTTCTTTAAAGCTCTACTGTTTCTTAGAGCTTGAGCCAGTGAATTAAAGCAGTCATGCTGGCAAATAGTTTTCACTAGAATGATTGCCATTCCATTTCCCTGTAATCTTGCATTTTTAACAGTATACACATAACGAAGATTAAAAGATCTTAGAGAAGTAATGGCTTATGAGATGTTCCCCCAAACCCTTCCTTCTCTGAGTTTTTATGCAACTAGTCAGTAGAGAGCCCTCTTTGAAACTGATACAGACAAATCCGTTTCACATGGGACAGATCTTGCAGAAATACTGCACTCAGTAATACTTTGCTACAGGCTAATACAGCATCTTCTCAGACAGTAAAAGGAGCTAAAAAAACCTGTCAGAATTTGGGAAACACAGTTTACTCCATTCTTCTCATTAAAAAAAAATTTAAGTGTGTCAAAAGTCGCTCTTAAAGCAAAACAAAGACCCTGGGCCTCTTGCTGGTGACACAGAATCCTTAACTTCCATTCAGAGTCACTACTGGATACGCAGCTTGCTGAGCTCCGGGTATTTCTATTAAAAGCATTTAGACAGATTTAAGTCAGCTTTAGTTAAAATTTCCATTAGTATTTGGTGTTGTCCTGAACGGGCCTCTGTTGAAATCATTGGCAAAATTCCCAAGCAAGTGCAAAACACCCATGTATGAAACACAAAACAAGTAAATGCGAGTCAACTAAAACTAATGCCTAAAAGTGATCGTGAAAGAAAGGAAAGAAAGAAGGCAAAGAAAATATGAAAACTACTTATTTTTACTCAGAAGCTTGAAGAGAGATTGGAAACCTTTTATAGAACCAAGAATGTGTTTCTTGTACTAATACAAAATTTGTTCCAAGGTTTTTACTGGTACAAGAAATCAGTAATGTCCTACAGAGACCAACTTTTCAAAACGGAGCTAGCAAATTGCCCATTTATTTGAGTAAGACACCTTAGAAAAACGGTCAAAAGGCCTGAAGTCAGTCTGGGAAAGGCATATGAATTTCTCCTTGCTTGGGCTAGTGAAACACTCCAGCTAATCTGTTTGCTGACGGTGTGTCTCTAGGCCTGGTAGAAAGATGAGGCAGAAAGAAGATTGTTGTGTAAATTGTAGAAAGTTACAAAAAATTATGTTCTGGTCGCAATCCAGGGGAAGTTTTGCATTTCATCATTCCTGCTTAGCTGCCAGATATTGCTGTTGGTGGGTACCATTTCTCATGGGAGAGTGAAAGTCTGTGTCAGGATCCTGTTATCAAGGAAAGGAGAAAGCAGTTTTCAGTGCTTATTATTAACAGTGCTTACCATTAATGCCAGTAGTGTGCGTACAAGCTGTATTTGTGAATGAAGTGCATGGTGTATTTCCTAAGGTATGAGCCGATAGCAGTTGTGATGGTTCATTATACAAACACCACAAGTCCAATTTTGCAATGTGAACACTTCACTCTGGTGTCCAAATCCTTTAGCAAGGTGCTCCGGTTGCTCTTACACTACTAAGGAAATATCAGAGATGGTACTACGGTGTCAGAAAAGGCTTGTAGAGCAGTTAAAATTGAGGGACTGTTGTGCGAGTTACAAAACATGCAGAGTCCCTGAATGCGTACCTTCACACACTCGCATACACTTCCCAAATCCCCAAGAGTCTGTCTGCTGTAGTTTGGAGCACCAAATACAATTGCATTACTATATTGCAGGGACACATGGGGAAATACGAAACATTGATACAGACAGAACACAAAATGGGTGATGGAGAAGTGTGTGACTGCCTGTAAAAACTACGGCTGTCCAGTGACCAGAGTTAGACTTAATAATTCTAGCCTGAGATAAAATCCTCATTCTGGTCACCCATTTGCTAGTGCTGTTACTAAACTCCCTCATTTAGGGTTTCCTTGCCTGTCAGGATCTGATCATGTAGAGACGTCAAACTGAAGCATCCAGATTTGAGAAGAGGGCTGGAGCTGTTGTTTTATTGACTGACAAACACAACCACAGGCTTTTCCTTTCTCAGAATAAACCTCTCAGGTCAGAAAGTCTGAAACTGACCTCCAGAGAAGATAATATTTTCAAGTTTGTGATGCGGTGGGTTGAAATTAAACATTTGCTAATTACAAAGGTACTACAAGCCATGCCAAAACCCTTTTTTGTTGTCTGGAGAGTTATAACAATCCTTTTCTGGCAGTTAGTTTTAAGATCATTAAGTGATCCTCATTTGCAATATATTTGCAGAAGATTACAGCCCATCTAAATTGACCCTGAAGGAAGACTTATTTCATTAATGGGCTGTCCTGTGCTAATGCATAAAGCTAGAAAAATATATCTATTAAATTCTTAATGTGTAAATGATGTTTCTGGCTTTCTTCTTAATTACAAAGCAAAATGAGCCTGAAGTGCACGCCATCTAGGAAAAAATGATCAATTTAATCCATCTTCCAAGAGAAAACTTTTTCAGTGAGTTCCAAAATTCCAGCTATTTCTCAGCAAAGGCTGGAGCCTTATTGCTTTGTTCAGAAACACAATAAAATGTGCCAACACAATTTATTTTTTCCCTAGATTCCAATGAACAGAGCTTTTTCACATCAGTTTAGTTTACTCTCTATCTGTTAAGTTTTTGAGGAAAAAACTAATGCAAAACCTGGATGAGCAGTGCATTAGAAATGAATAATGCCATGAGATTATGGGTTGATAGGGTATATCCAGAATATTAATACAGCCCATAGAAAGAGATTTACAGTACGTACGGATTTGCAATGCACTCTCCTTACAGAACCACCTAACTATGCTCTGACTATCATCACAATATAATTCCCAGACAAAAAAACCACCTTATTAAGGTGAAGGTAAGGCTGTAAATACATATAAATAATTTAGATGGGGAAAGGAAGGTAATAGAAGAGTGCAGTTTGGAGAGCCAAGTGAATGTCAGGAAATTAATTCTAAGTTAGTGTTACACTTACAACAACCAAACAATGGAAAGTGTGGAAATGAGGGAGAGCACTGCAGGCAGCCTCCTGTCACTCTGAGCACCCCGGAGCCTGCGTGGGAGATATGCTTTCAATGACAAGTATCCTAGCTAGCTGACATGTTTAATCTAAGATATGCCTGGTTTGGCCACAGCTTGTGATGGCTGAGGACCTTTTAAATCCTGTGTACTTTGGCATTTCACTTCCAGCTGATGACATTTTAAACTGTGTCCAGTTTACACAGCAGAGTAACTGTATCGTAATGAGAGGTTTCAAATGTCTGCAGATGCAAGTAAATGGCAGTAAAATTTTCCAGTGCATGTCCTGAAAGAAGTTGATTCCACCTTCTTTAGATTTTTAAGACGTTCCTGTAGCTGACCATTGTGCAATAAAGCAAGGACAGATCTTGTGTAAGGAAATAAGTACTGTGCCCATCTAGGTGTGCTCAGGAGCCAGGGAAGAATGGCAAGCATCTTCTTAATGCATAGGTGCTTCTTGGAGAAGGCCTCGTTGGTGACTCCCTTTTGTTTGCTTCAAGCTGCCCTGTCAAGGAGCTCTGCCCTGATTTTCGCTGCACAGAGAGCTGATTCCCCTGATTCCCAGGGGTTCAGCCATCAGGAGTGGATGCCCTGTATCTTCCCTTGTGTCAAAGAACAGGCACCAGAGGGTCAGAGCACACCAGTCAGTACAGATACTGTGAAAAGAAAGGAAGCCACTACAGTAACTGCGCTCAGACTTAGACCGGGGACATATTGTTAGTTAATGTGTTTGAAATCAAATGCAGAGCACGATCCGTCTTTCCCGGTAGATGAGTGGCCTTCTGCACTACGTGATGGCTCCAGTTGTCCTGTGGAGTTAGGTCTGTAGGGCAGTGTTCCTTCACCCTGGGCATGAGCTTTCCTTCATCTACTTCAGTTCTTTCCCTTTGCAGTAAGGTGCTTCCTCATTGGGTTTCTTCCTTCCAAGCTCCTTGTATCTGTCAAGTATTTCTCGTGGCCACCACCAACATGGACTGGAAGCAGCAACAATAATAGCAGCAACTATAATGCCAGATAACATCTTACTCTTCTCCTTTTATCCTGCTTTTCCCACAGTTCTGTCACAGCAGAGCAATTGCACCACTTGAACCCTGAAGTGACAAAAAGCGGTGTGTGTTTTGTGCACAAAAATGTCTCAGAACCTATTCAGCTCTTGTTTTCTGTTAGCGAGTGAATGGGTGCGGGCCAGGTGTGTGTTGGTATCTATGCTGGGTTGCAATTCAGCACTCTCTGTAAATGTGGCGTGTTGTAGCAACGCTGCTGTAGACCTGGTGGACTTGTGCTGCCCTGTCCAAACTGCAGTTTCTCTTGTGAGCAATGCCGGGTGGAACGGCGTCCTTGAGAACATTAGGGATCTGTGGGTCATAGATCTGCCAGGGTGAAGAAGGTTTTAATCCTTTCCCTAAAAGCAGCTATTTGAGGCATTTCTTCCTTCTGTTGGGTATTTATGTGAAATCCAGCACCTTCACAATGTAATTATAAAACAAAACCGAAGTTCTGTCATTTTAGAGAGCGAAATCTACTCCTGCTTTGAATTCAAGCCTCCTGAAGTCTCAGTTTTATTTCCAATTTATTCCCACTTATTATTGCTACCATTCTACTTAATGAATTTGATATTTAATACTTTATTCACACATTTTATTTTTGGAGCAATTACAGGGAAGATAGATAGATACATTGTTCTTACAGGATTCTGTAATCTTCAAGGCATCTTTTCTCTTGCGTTTTTATTTCTTTAAAAATAGCAATCGTCTTGGTATTTAAAGAGAATAGCAGCAGGAGCAACATGCTTTTAATGCTTAGGGTATATTTAAATGAATGTTTTCACTTCTATCTGCCAGGAAAACAAAAATGGCGAGAGACTGTCTTCAGAGATTATGCCCTTGATAGGTCAAATGAAGTGTGTCTGAAACTAAAGAAGTCCTACTATAACCATGCCAGCGGAAATGAAAATTATACCACTCATACTAACAAGTATATTTCCAAAGGGGCTGGAGGTATTAGAAGACTCTAAACAGATGCCTCTGAACTTAAAATACACTTAATTCCAAAGGCTTGTCTTGTAATTAATTTAGCCAGCGTAGAACCTATGAAGAGAATGCAGGGCACAGCACAGCATTACTCAGCATCCACAAACTTCAAGGAGCATAAAGACAAGTAATTTAATTTAAAAAAAAAAAAACATTCACTCTCATTTTTCACATTCATTTCCGTCAGGACCATAGTGGCAAACGTCAAGGAAAACATTCTCCAATTTATAGCTTAATCTCCTGCAAGAAAAATATCCATCTGCTATAAAAGGAAAGTGCACACATAAGCCACATCAAAAGGATATCACTCATACTTTAGTTTCAGTTTTTATTCACATTAACTTGGCCTTGTGGTATGTAAGTCTGTAAACAGCCTATCGAACAAGTGAAGCTTACTACTGACTGTTTTAGTAACACATATTTGAACCGACAGTTTGAACGTGCCTCGTGTTAACGCAGCTTGTATTTCATTAAGAACTACCAAATCTCAGCTGTTACATGAGAATCGACAGCTGTATTTTTCTAGCATTAACTAATGTGCAGGGGGAGAGCAGCGCGGGGGCTCTAATGCGCAGCGGAGAATGCTGAAACTTCTTGAGCTTCTGAGGCAAGTTTGTTTGCAATCCTGTTGCTTTGGAAAAGTAAGTGGTACAGCAAAGTAACTCCTGCATGCCATGTTAACGGCAGAGAGGCTGCTGCTTCTTCCTTTCTCCAAATGTTTTTTGGTGTTGGAGTGTAATGAGGCAAATCCTCTCTCCTCCATCTTGACCTCCTCCCAGATGACGTTTAGGACAAGCAAGCCCAATGCTATGAAGCTCCTTGTGGGTTTGCGGTGTTTGCGTGTAAAGCTCTGTGACAGAAATGATGGTTGCAGACAGAGAAGGTTACGGATTGAGCCTGTCATTCGTAACGGCAATTAAACATTCTTAAGTGTAGTAGGTCTAAGGGCCTCAGCAAAGATTGACATAAGTTGCACAAAAAAGTCTTATAAAAGGAATTGTTGATGAAGAGATACAGTTCAGGATTTTAGGGTGAGTGTCCTAAAATAGTTCTCTAAGGCAGTAGAAAAATCTTACATTGGGATTTCTGACCCTCCTTTCCCACCTGCCTGAGCTGCTCTCTCTCTTTGGAGACTTCGGCTGTGCTGCAGGACAGCTCAGCTGATGGCGAAACAGCTTCTGGACTGCTGTAGTTTACAACCTTACATATTAAAATAAATTGGCACATATTTGTATTGCTTTGGGTTATAAAGTTGAAGCACTCGAGAAGTTACTTCTGAAGCAGCTGAACAGTCTGAACAATAGGGGAGGTTATTTGTGAGACGAGAGCTCAGGCGGCAGGGTATGACGTGTGAGGATGGAGACCACTCTTGTCCCTTGATTTTATTCTGCTTTAGGATTTTCGAAGGACATCACTTGAGCACCAGGTTTCCCTAGAGGATCAGTGAGTGTTGACTGCCCTCTTCTCTAATAGTTGATAAATTCTTCCTTAATAAATATTTTTAAATCTAATAATTCGATATTTATGATTTGAAGAATTTCTGTTTCAGATGTGCTGGTATCTTGGGGGACTTCTTCAACGGGACAAACAATCATTAGGGAACTTGCTCTGTGTGTTCAGTAAGAACTGAGGCCCTTGCTGATGCTGGCGCCTCTGAGAATATCCTCAGAGGCGAAGCGATGGCCTGGGCTTCAAAATTTCCTTGCTGCTCCTATTGTAATCCTGTCCAGGTTAGTGCAGTTAGTTTAGCTTAGTTTGGTCGAAAATCCAGTGAACATTATTCCGCTCTCAAATTTTCTGTCATCATTATTATACAATGAAATAATAACAAATTCTAGAAGCTGCTAGGAACCATGCCAGGCTTGGTGCTAGTGAGAAGCAGTGGGGAGGACGGTTGGTAACCACAAGGCAGTTGAGACTAATATTTAGGAAAGAAGTAAATCTAGGTGCAAAAAATAGTGATGAGAACTTGGATCTGTACTGCACCCTGGCCCAGCAAATATAGAAAGAACAGGTTTATCTCTTCGCTCTTTCTATAAAGTGCTAACAGTGAATCATTAGTAGCATCTGTGCTTGATTATTAGGTTTTGATCTTATTAACCTACTTAGGTAAGTAAGAGACGATCCTGCTTCTAAAAAAAGTCCTTACATCAGGCTCCCTTCCCTCTCAGGTAGACCTTATTGCATGACTTCCTTTAACCTTTCCCATGTTTTCTTCATACTTTTGTTTTTCAGTGAAAACCTAGATTTTTAGAGCCTATTTTTTCTGCAAATAGGATAAGAGATAATTACAGGAGCCTTTGAGATGTTGTTGTCATTCCAACGTAGTTAGCTGTGGTTGTTTCTCTCCCACGATTGCAAGCCGACCTGTACAAGTTACACCAAGAGGAAACTACCAGGCCTTTTCTTTGCTTATATTGTATCATCAAGAGAGCCATCAATGCAAAGCTGCAGTGAAAGACTGTTTTGCAGTGAAGACATAACTTTAGACAGCCGTGTAATTTCCTTTTCATGTTGGTTCCTGACAAGAGACAATATGTTATAGTTCCAGGAATAGATAACAGGGGGAAGAGGGGAAAGTACAATAGCTTTATTTTAAAGTCTGTACGATCCTGCTTTGTTTTTAAAATAGCTTTTTGGAGTTAGCCTGGTACTGTGCTCAATAAATTATACTATTCTTTCCAGATTAGCTATCGGTTAAGTGACTAGTCCGGGGTGTTTCAAGACATCTGGTCTGGTTTCCTGCAGAATTGTGATTAATAAATACCAGCATGCAAAAGCAGTTAAACACTTGTGCTTTGCCTTGCTCATAATCTCATATTTAAGGTACATTATGCCAAATTCTCTGCTGTTTATGGGCCCTTTCTTAACATCGGTGAAAGTTTCCCGTTGCTGTTTATAGAAAACAGATCTGTTACAGTCCAATCAGTTGTATTCCGATCAGTAAAAGAGCACTATGCACTTCATTCAGTCTTCTTAAATTAATAATTTGCAGATTGCCTTTTGAAATCAACTCTTACATTTGTCTAGGCATTATACCCTGTGTTAGATCAGGCTATAAAGTATGCAATTTGTTTTCTGAACAAGCAAGTGATAAGAGATAATGTATATCCAGTTTTGAACGTTGATTGGAAAATTCATCTTGTGGAGTTGATGGGGAATTATACCCCATCTGTATTACACTGATACTGCACCGCACACTTACCTGTTACATTTCTCGTTAGACTGTATTTCTGTCATCTGATTTCTTACTTATTTTGGTAAAAAAATGTAAATTAAAATTTAGACTTTAGACCAACAATAGCTCAGACCTTTACAGGAATATTACCTCATATTTTAACTACCTCTGCCTTGAGTTCCTAACCTTTGCTTTTTTCTCTAAAATAATTAGTTTCCTTTAGTCTTGCTCTTTCTTCTGAAAAGCCTTGTATTTGTTCTGAGGGACAAGCATTTTTGGGAAGTCTTAGAAATTCTCTACAGATGCTCAGGTGCCCTAGTGGTGTTTGGATACCACGATGATTGATAAGTAATGACAGGAAAACTCCCTTGTAGGGACCCCATGCTAGGATTATTCCCTTCTCTCCATTTCACAGGTGAAATTGTTCCCTCTGATGTCAGATATTTAAAAGTTCATTAGGTAACCCAGCATCTCATCTTCTCTCCAGATTAAGACTTCAACTCTCTGTTCAGGTGTTTAAGACGACACTATTTGAACTGCACTTTTGCCATCTTTGCAGGTGTTCGAGTACAGTAAGCAGCCTAAATATGATACATGAGCCAGCAGTACATCAGACCATTTAGGTGCTACCTCCCTGTAGCCAGAAATAGGAAATAAAACCTGCAATCTGACTGTTTGCATTGTATTATTATAACAGAACAACTGTGAAATATGTAAGTGTTTCATGCCTTTAGTAATATTATGAGGAGCATTACCACTGTCTGGATCTCTAGTAAATCCTGCAGAGCTCCAAATCATTGAGTTTTAAAGGAATCTCTCATAATCACACCAAAATTCAATATAACATTTGTGAAATTAGATTGGTATATGTGCATGTATATGTGTGTGCATGTAAATCTTCAATATTTTATCCTTAATATGCGTATAATGGTGTATGAGAGAGAATTTTTTCTTCTGAGCAAGACAATTTCATAGAGATGAGAATAGGATTTTTACTGTATTGGTATTCATGTGATAAATCATCTTATATTGCTGCACTCTTGAAATTAGCAGATGAAATAGCATTCCGCATTGAAAGGTACAATATTGGGAAATTAAATTTATTGATAAACATGATCTTGGTTATTATTTTATTTTTCCTAATGAGATATTTTGCAGGAAAATATACGTCTTGTGTTTACTTCTGTTTGTTAATGCTTTGATAAATCAGACATTTTTAGTATTTTGTCAATGGCAAAAGTCTAATTGCCTTATTGTATTCTGATTTATTTCTTTCCTTACTTTCTTTGCATCTGCAGCCCAACAAATGAGTCTCCAAAGAGATATATGTTATGATACAGTGTCAGTGAAATTAATCCTGATCAATTTTAAAGTTCACATTTTTATTTGATGACTTTCCTGGGAATCACTAAAACTGAGATTGACTCGGCCTCTTTTTGTTGGTTAAATATTGTTGTTCGAGAACACTGGATACACCAGCAGAAATCTTGCTATAATTCTAAGAGTCCTGCATCTGTGTAAGAAAAAAGCTATGTAAGCAATGATGTTTTACTGATCAATAGACGCCAAATCCTGCTCTTTGGTGACGCCAGTCAGTGGTTCTCAATAAGGGTCTGATGGTGAAGAGTGTTACTTGCCTGAGAATGCCTTACCTGTGTGAGGGCTTGACGTATAGCCTGAGGTCCCTGGATGTAAGTAATGTAGCAAGATAAATACATACGGCTTTTTAAAATGTGTTCAGAAAGCCAGGCTCTCTGTTTCCTTTAGGATTTCAGTCTTGCAGCTCTTGTGAACACATGTTATCTCTAGAAGAAATTGGAGTTTTACGTTATTAAGGGAAAACAGAGATGGGGTAGTGCCTCTACATTTCCCCTTCCCCCCTCTGTTTTTTATTAGAAAATAGTTTGTTTCTCAATTTGTAAATGCTTCCACATTGGCCTGAAAGAATCACCTAGATTAGAGTTAGGAACTGCTTCTGTACAATAACCATTCAGAAGTGTAAATCAGAATGTGCTTGTATTTAGGTAGCTTTTGGGGTGGTAGAAGCTATTTATTTATGTATTTGATTGTCCACAGAACTCATTTTTTCAGGTACTCATGGTAGGCGAAGCTTTTGACCCAAAGGAAACAAAAGACTTACTGTTTTGGTTTTGTGATTCCTGCCTTCTCTAAATCAAGGAAGATGGGAACGTCCAAGAGTTATTGCTATCAAAAGGAAATAATTATATTGTCTGAAGCGCGCAACAAATCACATCTTAAGCAGTTCTCCCCACTCTACTCCTACCTTGCTGAAGTTTAAATAGCATAACCAGTTTCTGTGAGGAAACCAGATTTTTATTTTTTTTTTATCGTTAATGTCAAACAAACATTTATTTCAGGTGCAAAGCCTCAGGATATGTTAGTGAAAACAGTGGCACTGCTGTTCTATTGCTTACTGCCCACTAAGTGGGTGGGAAAAGGCTACTGTGACCCTTTTACCCTTCCCACCAGTCTCCCTAACAGCTTTGGCCTTCAGGTCAGCTCAATTTCCCCTCCACTGAGTGGCCATTACTGTGCGAGGCTGTGATAAATGCTTTTTGTGAGGGACTGCATTGCCGGCAGCAAGCGCTAGGGAAGTAGGTAGCCTGGACCAGACAGACTAAGGCGAGAGACAGATAGACTAACATGCTTGCACGCTAAGTGCCTGTTACCTAGCAACATGACGGAGATCGCAAAAAAATGAATAGACCCACAAACAAAAATGAAAAGGAGATAAAAAAGAGTAAAAGTCGACGGGGCTCAAAGGTTAATATTCCTCTATCTAATAACTTAGTTTCAGAAAATTGCATTTTAACCTTTTCGGTGCATTCAGGAGAGAGATTTCTTTGAAATTAAATTAGATCACATTTGTATGAAATGGGGGGAGAGAAATTAAATGCAGAATTTATTATTTTTTGATCTTCCTACCAGGTATTTTTGCAATTCCTTGTATTTTCTGTTGCCTACCACTCCCCTTCTGGACTGCATGTAGCTAGCAGCGTGGGGTGGAACTATTGATGGCTCCAGAAGGCTGGCCAGTATGAAGAACTACGATATCATTTTGTATTTTTGTAGAATTTTCTCTTGGGGAAACAGAAAATCTTCCCCTGCGTGGAATAATTAGACCTCGTGTCTCTGCAGTCCCCATCCATCTCTCACCTCTCAGGGAGAAGGAGCTGAGTGACGCGTTGAAAGCCACAAAGCAAAGGCCTGGCAGTGGAAGTGGGAACGAGACCCGAGACGTGCGGTTTCTGGCTTGGGAGTCTCAGTGCTTCCTGTGACACTCCCATTCTTGCCGTGCACCGACATCCACACTAGACTTGCAGCTAGCGGTGTGCCAGCCCTCCTCCCGCGGCAGCCAGCCTCCAGCCCTGGTAGAAGTGGTCTAACAGCTGGAACGCAACTGGAATTGCCTGAAAATGGAGAAGCCTGTGGTAGAGCGGGATTGTACTCCCAGGAGTACCTTCTTTAGTAAATAGTTTTGCTTACTCTAATCTGTTTTCATTTAAAAAAGCACAAACTCTTTCAGATGAAATAATTGTGGTAGGGAGCTGAAGTCCATTTCCGTTAACTCCATTTCTGATAAAAGGAGATGGAGCTTTCATCTGCCTTCCAGCTCCACACAGATCCATTATAAATTCCCCTTTTATTACATAAGCCTTATTTAAACCTCTGGATCCAAATTCCTGGTCCAGCCACTGTGGTGTAAATCTGGAGTAACTCCACGTGTTTCTGTGGGGTTATTTTGGGTGTGCAGCACCATGTTGGGGGGCAGGATCCAGCCCATGAATGCCTTAGCTGCCAGGGAAATCCGGGTAAAGCGATTGTTCTATTTGTGTCATGGCTGTTATATTTAACTTCACAACAGAATGCCTTTAAACTTTACTGCCATCTTTAAACCAATGAGCTGTATGGTTAACTAATTTTCTTGTGCACTGTATAATACAGGATCGATAATGCTGTTTCCTCACGTAATATATATGCTCTCTTTCACTCACTCTGTTCATATATATCGTATAATTACAAATACTGAAATTTATGAAGCATGTAAACCTGTATTTTAAATACAGGAGATCGCTACAGTTGGGACGGTTGCTATTATTTAACATATTCCAATCAACATCTTCCACTGCAGGCACGGAATCTCTGAGTATATAGCTTTACTATGTAGCAGGTGAAATGGTCCCACGCAGGGTGTTCTGCTCACTGAGTCTCACAGCGCTGGTGCCCACCAACCCCTCTGCTGAGCAGCCCAGCACCTTCTGAGCTGGTGGGAGAGGCTGAGAGAAGATATGAGCGACTGGAGGCTTTTCTGGCAGGGGAATGAAGCTTCATCAGTAGCTTTTTAAATCCTTGCACCCCTGGAACAGGAACCAGGAGACATATCCAGGTTTTCCTTTGTTTAGGAAAAAAAGTAGTTTGCCGTATCATAAAGGCCATCATTTTAAATGACACTATGCTCTTACCTTATTACTAGCTTCAGAAGGGATGATCAGATACTTTATTTGAGCTGTTTCCCCATTCCTTTCTCTGCAATGATACAGATAGTAATGAAAGGGCTAGAGCTAATTAAAAGACAATAATTTCGTGAAGGGGTGGTGATGATGATGAGGCAATAAACTGTGAGAACAAAGCTTGAGGGGTTTTAATGACTCATCAACCCCTTGATGGGAATTTAGCCTTGCAATCACTATCCATTTATAATGATCAGTGATATACCTTGCTTAAGAACAGGAAAAACACACTGCTAAAGGTGCCAGACACACACTGGTACCTGATGCCGAGTAGCCCTTGTGCTTACCGTGTCCCCAGCTACTTCCAGGTTGCAGTGTGCTCAGAGTTCTCAGTATATCGTAAGTTAATTTCCGGTGCTTTGAACTCTTGCTGCATCAGAGCCTCGAGACATGCAAGTGACAGTACTGTATCGGTTGTGTCTGGATGTGACTTACGATTGATAAAAGGATGAGGAGTCAGATCAGTGGCAAGGATATAATTATGAACGCAGAGGGGGTTGTCCTATACACACACACACACACAGAGAATACTAGTCTGCTAAGATAGTCTTGGGGGACCTTTCCTGAGCCCTACTGCAGGATGTGGTTAAAGAGCCATGAGGTTAATTAGGTTAAATTCATTCATATAGTAGATTCCTTGAGAAAAAGGTCCCATCTTCCTATCTTGTGTGGTACTGCACCCAGCCAGATCTCTGGGCAGCGGGACTCAAGGCTGTGCCAGATTTGCATATGTGCTGCAGCTTCAGCGTCCGCGTTGCAGTTACAAAAGGCAGGGGCTCTGCTCAGGTGGCAGCTCAGCGTCTGAAACGGAGCTCTGACGTATGTACCTGTTTGGGTGGAATGAAAGCAGCAGTGAGAGGAAGGAAAAAAGGCCAGTGGTAGAGGTTTCAGTCTTATTTTTCTTAGAAGAGGTGATCCCAAAAGTCTGAACAAAAGATACCCGAGGAACCGGTGAAGAAAAAAACACATTTAAAGATGTCTTTCCTTTTGCAAGCTCTGTTTGATTCTTCTCTTGCTTCTGAATTCCCTGATGCCTCAAAGACACATTTGTGCAAGGCAAGGAGTATTTCTTTGACCTTGCCATCTCTAAACTGAAAACACACCAACATGTATATTAAGAAAGAAGAAAAGGAATCTATCCATACCCACTGAGCACATGTTTTTCCCCAGAGAAATGACCAGAGGACAAATAACACATACTTCATGTGCCATTGGAGGCACCAGATACTAATGATTAATAGACTAGAATAGGTTACGTTGCTGTCTACAGCAAATCCACCTAACTAATTAACAGCTACTTTTTCTGGCTTTGGGCTTTTCCCATTCCATCTCTATTTCCTCTTCCCTATTTTGGGGTTTTTTTTCCTCTTTATTTTATTCCTTATTTTTGTCATTCTCTCCCTGTTACCTCAGTGCCTAGTTACCCACTTTCCCCTAATGACCATTCCCCACTCACAAGTCCCTACTGGCTCTTTTTTTTTTTTCCTGGTGTTTTTCCCCCAGCCGTTGCCTGTCCTTCCTCACCTTCCTCTTTTCCTTTATTCTTTCACCTTGAATGGTGAGTTTATTTCTCTGTAATTTTTACAGGCATGAGACATATCTACAATGTGTATTTTGATAGGGAGCGAGAGGCACATCTTTCTGGAATTGTGTTGTAGCTTGCCCCATGTATTATGGCTCTTTAATGCCTCAGAGTCCTCTGATACTGACCCAGGCTCTGTTCGCCTCCTTGGGTCAATTTTATTTACCTTTCCTTCCACTGGCTTTCTCAGCAAGCACCGAGGGCAGCCTGGTGCTGTTTGCTTGGCTGTCCTGGCTGCTAGCCCTTGTGAGGTGATGAGGTCTGGAGAAGCAAGAATTTGGGGTAGAGTATTGTAATATATGTAATAAAAATGTCCTAATGGTAATTTAGGAATATTTTGGATGACTGCCTTTACAAAAGTTTTCTGACAGGATCCTACAGTATCCATCATGTCAGATACACCTGGAGAAAAAGGGAGGAGCATTCTGGTAAGCCATAACAGAGTTATTTGGATTCTGTTCTGAAAATGAGATTTACAAATACAAGGCATACTTCGTTATTACAGAAATGCTTCCAGTCCTAATGTTTGCATTGAAGTGAGATCATTATGTTAAACCCCGCTCTCTAACACTAATAAGCGGAAAGGATCCAAACTGCCCAGACATTCAGAGAGCTGGGATGGTCTAGTACGGGTTGTGAAACTCAGCTGTGTGTCTGTATACGCACAGCGCAGCAGCTCCAATGACAAATTAATGCAAACGGCAAATGAATTTGCTACGTGTGTCTGAATTTGGAAGGCAGAGTTTTTTAAGCTCTTTGTAAGAAGTCTGGTTTCCTTAATGCATCTTAAGGTTTTTCCTAATAGTCAAGCTCTTCAAGTGGTTGTGCTTATGAAATTGGCGCAATCCCTGGTGCAAATGAAAGTATACCTGTCTTGCTTGCGCATACAAAGAGCATGAGAGTAAATTAGCGCTCATCCTTGATTATTTCATTAAAGTACGTTCTCCTGTGTTACAAGGGGGAAAAAGCACACAGAAAATTATTCCAAGTGAGTTATTCTGTCTCTCATTATCGTTCATAATTTGCCTTTGCTATAATTCACATCCCTTCACAAAATAGCAACATATTAGTTAGAGCTTTTAATTAAAACCCCAACACCTGCAGGTGAGAAAACACAGATGGATTCGCTCCTCCATGGAAACACTCAGTTCCATGTGAACTGGCCACAGAGCCAAAGAGAGAATAGGTGTTAAAATAACACTCTGCTCCTCACAGTGACTCTATTCATTCCTACAGAAACAAACATACCTTGAGTGTGTAGCAGCTTGTGCTGCAGCTTAACCCTTTGCCTCTCACTTCGCCAGCTGTAACATGCTACCTCCGTTGGAGACAGGTTTGGTTCTCAAAGCCGCATTGAAAAAGCACAGTCATGGGTTAGATGTGAGCTTTGGATTCCTAGCCTTGCCAAAAAGGAGATCTTGATGGTTCCTAAATTTACCTCTCTGCTAGATCTCTGACTGGCTTTTCCCTTTTCTCCTCCTGCTCTTCTGGAACCATGAGTCAAACTAAAATTCAAAACTTGCTAATCCCTTTCTGAGCACTGCAAAATTATGTAAAGCAGGATGCAGTAAAGCTGCTCACCGCTGTGTGCACATATACCTGTACCTGTATAAAACAGTCTATATTTGTATTTCTGCACCTGTCGTGACATACAGATAAATCCTGATCTCCAGCATCACTGTTGAATAGGCTTATTCTCTAGCATACTGGTTCCTAGTCCCAGAGCTCCCAGTCAGAAGTACTGGGCTAACACAGTGCTATCCGGTTACATTAACCGTTTTTCCGTGACTACTATCAGTCGCAATTAAGAACAAAAATTAATGGCTGCATTACTGAGCGGTTCGGGGGAGCAGATGAGAACAAAGTTTTATGTTAGGCAAATGAAGCTGGTCAAATGTTAATTCTCCACATTGGACACCATAACATTCTTGCTTGTTAAAATTTACATAATTTATTTTTCTGTCTAAACTATTTCAATGGTTATATCAAAGGATGATGAATGTAAGGAAAAGTGCATTTTTATGTGCTCCATAAGAAAACAGTGTTAACAGAGCATTGTTTGAGCTGCAGAATCAAGCACCTGAAATTGAAGAATAACAGGTAAGTAGCAGAGGTTACTTGAATTCACTGGGAGTTTTTCTGTGTAGTCTAACAAGATTTAGATCAAGGCCAGTATATTTCACATGTCATGTAATATACCTCAGAGTACAGTGCATTTTAAATATTAGCCTAATGATCTCAGAAAGCAAGGATCAGCCACACCACACAAAAACTTTAATTATCTCTTAAGCTGAGAGAGATCCCCAAAATTCACCAGTGCTTTCATATCGCTAACCTGAACCTTAGCATAATGTTTGAAGAGATTATATACTTTATACTTCTCATGGTCCTGCACTCTGCTATATAAAACACCCAGGCAAGAAGGGTTTCTGCTGTACAGTTAGCACTGAAACACAGTCTCGGTCAGTACAAAACTCCGCACGCTCATGGCACGTTACGTCCAGCACCATCCTCTTCCTGAGACACCTGAACAGAGAGGCACAGTCCAAGCTTTCTCAGGAACCAGTGCATTGACCAAAGGAGCAGTGAGCACTCATACCATAGATGAGTTGGCTTTTTGTAAGACTATTTCAGAAATTTCTGTGCAGCACAGCACTGTGTTATCTTGGTGTTGGGGAGTGTCAGCTCTCTGCCGGCACCAGCCTGGTCTCCCATTTGAATTTCTGCCATGCTGGACTTCTCTCAGCTTCTGGTATCTCGTAGGGTTTCACTTGAAATGGCACAGAAGCATGAAGGTCTGCTGGTCTTTAGAGATATTTAGCACTGCTACTGTATTTGGATGAACGCTCCTTGCTTGTTCATCTGTGATAAATAATTACTTGAATTAATGATGTGGTTTCAAAGCACTTAGATGCCAAAGGCTTCAGGACTTGTCTAAATATATACAGAAAATGTCTCTGTCAGTATCTTTATTAAAACCCAGATATTTTTCTTAAGCTGTGATAACGTTTCATACTTTATAGTCCTGTCTCTGATTTCCATTGTATCTGTGAGTTTACAGACAACACAGAATAATTGCTTTTGGACTACTTAGGAATGAAAGCCTCTGAGCTTGAGAATGTGAAAACCCAGTCTCTCATTTGGTCTGTAACTGTCAGCTCTAATCTAAACTCTCTCTCTTAGGCAAATGAAGGATTCAAAACATTTGCAGTAATTTTATAGGTGGACTTTAAACTTGCTGTATAACAAAAGGCTGATTAAAAGTAGATATGTCGCACACCGAGAAAACAACTTCTCTATTTCTGTATCCTCTCGTAACTCATTTATAAGTTGTGTTTGAATTGCAACTCTTATATTTTAGTAGTAATTTTCAATGTAAAAATGGTGAAAAAATTGTAGTGTGATTGTTCCCGCATGTTGCAAAAGACAAGTGCATGGTGTGGTGCACAGTTTAAGGCTTAGGAGGAAGCGGAGCTGGGGAGGAAGGAAGTTAGGCCTGATGGATCAAAGGACTGGGGACTCCAAGTGAGGCACAGAAACAGCTGTGTTTTATGTGTCTGGGCAAAGGTACGGGGTCAAACTAGAGCTGGAAAGCTGAGTTTTGAGTTCAGTGTTTTAGTATTGCGAAAGGCTGATCAAAAGCAAGGGACTTTGGGGGACTGAGCAAACCAATAAATAACAAGAACTGCCAGGGTCTAGGCTTAAAGAAGGGCTTCTTTCCACCCAAGATTCAGAGCCCAGATCAGGCCCTAATGGTAGAAGCCTACAAGCATTCTTTGAAAGAAGAGGAATTTCACTCATTTTAAAAGTTGAGCATTATGTAACAACAGAGTGGTCAGAGCTCTTTGCTCAAGTTGTTGACTTCAGTTCCTCTCCAGTCTCTTTGGATTCTGTCCTGAGCCCTTACCTTGACAGCACTTTCCCGTTCTGGGGCTCAAACTGAAGAGTTTCTCATACTCATCAGAGCAGACGTGAAGGTAAGACGTTCCAGCTAAGGTAGTGTGGTTGCAGTGCGTGGCCAGCACCTAAGACCGCCTCTGTGACATTTAGATTATAACATTCTTTATTCGTGTCAGTGTCCCGCATAGGAAGTCATGGGAACTGGCCCAAACGATTCACAAATTTGCACTACTTTGACCTAAAGTTTCAGTAGGCTTTTCTGTAAACTCAGGCTTTGCGTATATTTTTAGTACTATTATTAGTAATAATTTATAATCTGTACAAGTTGTACCTCCACATTGATTTTGCTGTCATGTGGAAGTGTGGCAGGTATGTGGAGGTATGAAATCTTGTGCTGCTCTTGAGATAACGGTGTACAGATAAATACAGAAACAAACAAACCCGAGAAGATACTTTTAAACTTAAGTTTATCTAATAACAAATAGAAGAACACCATGTGCCATTATGGGACTGCATGCTAAATATAAAATGTTTGGCGTCTGTAGTTGTTGGAGAAGGTTCTGATAAACTCAGTGGTAGTTCTTATTTCTAATCCCAATTGTAAGTACATTCTAGCTACATATGGCCTATAAAAGCATTCCGCATCCTTTCTTACTCAGCCAAACGAGGAGTGATACTTTAGGTGTGTAAGTTTGATATATAATTTATTTCCACACATAAATGCAAGCACTGAAACACTTTGTTTAAGATGACCGGGCAGAGGAACTGAAAAGTTTGGACAGATAGCAAAAATGATAAATTTTATTTAAAATATATTCTGTTAAAATTTAGAATATTTTTATTCTGTTAGAGATTGAGCATGATGGTATTGGATGTCTTGTAAATGTTGTGAAAGGATTGCTAAAATACAGCAAAGTGGTCCTTGGCTCCTCTGACACTTCAGGCTCTCTCTTTAATTTACACCACTGGACTATGTCTGTATTCCTGAAGTCCTTCCGAGTTTCTAGTTTGGGAGCAATCACTGGCCACATCCTGACTCCTGACCTGGATGAGACTAAGACATACACCAGTCCCTTCATTTCTCCCTTGCTCTCTTCTCTGGATTCCTATGGAGTGGAATCCTGGCTGCAGCTGATCTGTTAACACTCGCCAGAGGAAGCCTCGTCTGGCTGATCCACAGACCGAGATCCTGGGGCATGTTTGGGCATGAGTGTATCTCAGAACAGTCTTCAGGGGCTTCGAACCAGCACCACTCCCTCAAAGCTCTTTTTGCTGTCATCCGTTCATATTTCATCGTTATCATCTCACCTTCCTGTCTCCTGAGATCACTGAAAACAGTGATCTTTTACGTACACCCATATTTACCGAGAGTGTGCTAATGGCTGTACATTAAGTTATTGAAGTTGGCACTCCTCTCTCTACCCTGTTCTGACCTTGCTTTTCCCTGTAAGTGTCTCAGATTTAACCACAACCTTTTTTGTTAGGTGCTAAGATATGATGTTTGCTGTCTAAAAATGCTAATGAGACAGGTTGAGCACTTTCAAGCAAGTGCATGGAAAAGGGTGAAATGAGGTGTGAATCCATGCTGAAATTTGGTCTGCTGTAGGTAGGAACCGACCAATTCGGTACATAGCTACAAAAAAAAAAAGGGGTGTGTGTGTGAAATGTATTCCAAGCATTGACTTATTTTATATTCCATTTTCTACCTAATTACAAAAGATTCCATAGGAAAGACTTCCAGGGAAGGACGAGAGTGTTTCATCTGTGTAAGGTGCTCTGAAGAGGCAGTGTTAAGAGTGAACTCTGTGGCCTGTTCAGTCTATTTAGCAAGCTCTGAGATGTGTAAGTACATTATCTGCAAGGCTGGTAAAGAGCGCTTAGGGAGGATTTGTGGGTCTGTGGGAAGGACAAAGAAAAATGTTTTCTAATAAATTATTCACAATCTCACAATCCCTTTTGGGCAGATTGTTGCTCTGTTTGCCCCCATGCTTCATGTCTTTTCTCTCTGCATTCACATGCACATAGTTTCTCACCTCCAGAGAGCAGCAGAGATCTCAAGCAGGCTGCTGCAGCTAATGGTGGCAATTAATAACTTGTCATAATCCTAAGGATGAAAGGGAGGGCTCACCATCAGCAGTCAGGTCATGGCGCTTCTGTAAAGCAAATGAGGTGCAGGTGTTGTCCAGATTTAAGAGCTTTGCTAGACTGTCAGTACACTGCAGTGCCAAGCCATAGACAGAGTATCGCCCTACAGGTATATAACTTACTGTACTAGTTTTCATGCTCCAGGTGCACACACATTATACAGCCTCCCCCCCCTTCCCTGCCTCTGCCACCGCTATTCATTAGTGCTGAAGAGAAATCCTCAGAACGTTTCGATAAATCATAACGTGGCACAGTTAATTCCAAACATGTAATTGCAGTTTGCCTATATATTTGCATATACGAGGCAGACCAGTGAAGCTTTATTTTGCATTTGTAAACAGAAATGTGTTTGGAAGTGAATGTGTTATCTTTTTCTTTTAATTGAACGTCATAGATAAATAGCAGCTTGGCTACCTAATAGCCTTTTGGGTCCATGTTCTCTGTTCAAGCTTGAGAAAATGAAACCTCATTATGCCTTTCGTTAAACAACAAACTACAGAATCACTTATTTCTAGACAGCTCAGTTGGCTTTTCCTCTTTCCATTCCTGTGGGTCAGTTCTGCTTGAAATGAACCAAGTTTACAAATCTCTACTGGTTTGTACACTCCTATTATGCATACTAGGTTATGCATTTGTAACTGTCACACGAGTCAGGGTGATACAGCATTCTCATCTGACCCTATTCATTTAAATGGGTGCGTCTTGTTGACATTGATTCATGTTATAAGTTATATCGATGCATTATAATCCTTTTGTTGTCACCCCACTGGTTATTTCTACTAAAACGTTGTGAATAAATGCTGGCAATAATGGTCAGTAGGATTTGAAGCTGTTTTAAGGGGTGTGGAGTCCATCGGAAGTCCCAGGTTACGCTTGCTTTTTCTCTGAAAGACAATTAACATGCAAAGTGTCCTATTCTTAGGTGTTTGCATGGCAAAGCGTCTACTGGCTTATTAATAATTTGGGGCTGTGCATTCCAAATGTATATTGCACTCAACTAAAGGGATAAGTAAACAGGATTATGCATGCATGTAGGTCTTTATCAAGGTGTGGCTGATAATGTTTTAAAGCAGAACTATTTCTCATGAAAATAGCTCCTCTTAATAGCCTCTGTCTCTTTATTGTGCTTCTTAGTGAAACATAAATCACTAATATGTTTTCAGCTGCAAACTACTCTCTTTTTCCATTGTATTCACAGATTTAGTGGCATTTCAAATAGATAAACACAAGCAACATCTATCAACACCACAAAAAGGGGGCCTTAATCAAAGCTCCAGGTCCCAGGTCTCAGCATCTCCATTTACCTTGAGATAAATCCATTGGTGTGACCACCACTGCACAGGGTGACAAATCACCCTAGTCAGCTGAGCAGTGCAAGGGCTTATTGGCCTTTCTTTAAGTGGTCTTACCCTTCAATGAAAAGGATGGTGCTTGTCAAGCAGGGCCAGATTAAAGTTAGACAAAAAGAAATGATCTGTTATTAGAAAACTCCGATTGAGAATCACAAAACAGGAAAGAAATATGAATAAGAATTTACAGTGAGGATGCTCCCCCCACCTTTTCTCATCCTCCCCCAAGCAGAAATTAACTTTAATTACTTTCCCAGCTTAGCACATTATGAATGTCAAGATAACGTGGCATTAACATTAAATAAATATGTGGCTCCAGGAATGTGCCTGTCGGAGTGCAGGAGAAGGGGAGCCGGTGCCTGGGGGGGTCCTGGGTTGCTGAGCTGCTCCAGCCCAGCTGGAGCTGGAGTGCATCACAGGCGTGCTTCCTTCAGGTGTGCCAGGGTCACGGGTGGCTTTCGCTGTAAAACTGCTGGATACGTGGAATGTCTCTAAAGAGATCCATACCATCACCTGTTGGAAGGCAACACGCTCTGCGCATGGGTATCTGGAAATGAAAGGATTAGGCTTCAAAGAGAAGAGAGCAACAGATGCGTGAGCAGAGTCTTAGCCGGGTTGGTGAAGTGCCTGGTGGTGCCAAGGGCAAATTGGAAAGGCTCTTGATGCTTCCGGGGCTGCATTGTGCCCTTATTTACAATGACGCAACTGGAAAAGCATCAAAATCTCCTACCGAGTTTGGCCCTTAGTATTTCAGCTTGCATAGTTCCTAAACAGAAACTTGAGTTTAAAAAAAAAAGTGTCCAGATAACCTAAAGCCCCCTGAATGTCATTGAATTATCTCAATTAATAATGGGCAAATTCTTCCCTCTAAGAGTACTCAAAGCCTTGTATTCCAGTGATCCACACAAGTGTAAGATTGTATTTTAAAGTCTTTCAAAATATCCTGCTTTTAAAAAGGAAAGGAGTGAACAGACAGCAACTGAACAAATTCAGACCAAACATATGTTGAAAACTGAGCAAATATTTGCCCATCCAATCGATTTGTTTGCTAAAGAAATTCACAGTGAGGGTCTAGTGAGACAGTAAGAGGAAAAAGAAGGAAATGGTTCATGTGTAGGTTTTTTCATAGGGCCAATGTATATGGCTGGGTGAGTGGTTGTGGGTTTTGGGGGTGGTTTTGCCCCTGATATTGAGATTCATGCACTTGGTTTCTCATGACTTGATAGACCAGTATAGAAAGATTAATTTTCTGTAATCATTTGATTTGATAAATGTCTACGCAGCCCAGCGTAAGTTTATTTTCTGTTTATCCTGATCTTGAAATTAGTTGCTAAGGGTACTCAAGGGAGATACTTCACTAATTATAAATAGGTCCTGACAACAGACATTTAAAAATGTAATTGTGTAAAATGGTTATATTTCCCATCAGAAAATAAAATTCCACTGCTAGGGACACACAAAGGAAGTGCATGCTGCTTTCTTGTACCTAGTCCTGTGCATGAATAGACACGGCAGTTGCAGGCAAAAATTTCAATAGCACATGTGCTTCATTATTTTACTTTTTTAAGGTGTAGACAGTATGATACAGAGAAATTAAGGGACTTGCACAAGCTCACAGCGAAAGGAAGCAGCAAAGGTAGAGAAATGTCGAGGTTTCCCAACTCCTGAGGTGGACAGAGCAACTGTGCTGTGCCAACTTACGAAGTAATGCAAAATTAATGCTTGTACTGGTACCTTAAAAGCCGTATTCAAAGCCCAGTGAAACCGTGGGGGCTGCAAAACTTGGTGGACGATTGCTTTGTGACAAAACTGCTTGTCTTCACGTGCATCAGCAGGGCAGGCGTGTACCACAGGAATAAGGAGAGGGTGCTAGTGCTGTGTTACTGGGTGCTGTCAGAAGGCCCGCTCAGATACGTCAGCGTGGCTGTGATACGTCCTTTATGCAACAGCACAGAAAAAGACCACATTTAAGTCTTTATGGTTGCAAAGTGCTTTGAAGAGGCACAGTATATCATTCAGGTTGAGAATCGTTGACCGTAATCCTTAGGTGAGGCCAAGCAGCAGGCAAAGATGGATTAAAGCCTGTTTTTCCTTCCTGGCCAAGCTGTGTGCCAGCCGATGGACCTGAGCGTGTTGGGGCCGTAGGGCATTGCAGGGAGCCCTGGCCAGACTGCGTAGTCTTCGGCTGTATACGCAGTGCTGATGATCAGGAGGAAGATGACCAGCTGCACAGGAGTACTGCTCTGGGACTGCTGCGTTGTTTATTGCTGAGAGCGTTTGCTGTTTTATGAGGCACCTACACCAAAAGGCACAGCACAGGCAATTAAAAAGTATAATCTTTAAATGCCTTTTAAAGACAATGCAGCCACAGTTACTGTGGTAGTCCAGATATAACAAAATAGCTATTTAAAGATACCAGCTGTGTAGATGCAAAATACCGAGTAATGCTCAGAAGTTAAGGGAACATACTAATTATCTGATAAAATGTCCAACATACATAGGCATAGCCTTAAACTGCCATGGTGACTGCACAGTAATTTAATATAAATTGATTAAGCACATTTTTACTGATGCTTAAAGACTAGTCATAGCATGGGAAATGATGTTTTGTTATCAGCTGTTACTAAATATACAGTATTTGCTGGAATAAATCCAAGTGTTAGCTTTAAGGCACATTATTTAAACAGTACGCAGCTGCTGTTTCTGCACTCCAGGTTGAACACAATTACCAAACACCTGATACTCATTGCAAAAACGCGCATAACTTCTTTCTCCACTGACCAAAATGTTCTGCGCAATGGTGCTGTTATTGATAAGTCTCAATCACCCTTGATGCTGGATCAAATACGTCATTGCAGTTCTCTTTTTCCAAACAACAACTAGCTGTGATAGATAACTTGTAGAATCAAGCATGCTCCCCGGCGAGACTCTAATACAGTCTTTGGGGTTTGTCTTCACGGTGTGAGAAAAAAACCCTCTTCAGTAGTTTAGATGTTCCAGGACTGAACCTCTGTCGCTGAATTGCAGCCTATGTGTTCAGCTTTGGACTGTGGCCAGGGGAGAGGGTTTGCCTGCGTGTCCCCAGCCCTGCCGCAGTCCCACCTGGGGCTCTCGTTCCCCAGGTAGGCACTAGCTGTGCCACAGAGCCGACGTGCTGCTCCCGGAGAGGCGAGTGCCCAGTGACTGAGCTGCTCTTGCAACACTAACCTAATTCACACGGAGAGTGGGTTGAGATTCGGGTCCGCGTAAGCACGGAGAAGAGGAATTCTCTTTGAAAACGTGTGTTTATCCCTCTGACCCTGAGTGGGCTTGTCTTGTGGGCTGAGTCAGCACGCGCTGCAGTGGAGTGGTTTGGGAACAGCTGGCAAAACTGAAGGGAAGGGCTTTAAATCATTACAAAAAGTGAGACTAACAAGACACAGACCAAATATATCCATCTGTCTTTCTTGGGGCTGTCTGTGAGACTGTCTTTTGTTCAAACTGTAGTGTTCTGCCAACACGGGTAAGTCCACGGCTCGTACAGTGTCACCTCGCAGTTTTGGCTCTGGAGGCGTCCAGTGTAAGTACTCGTCCCACAGCTGTTTCAGAAACCAGTGGGCTCTGTCAGCCGTAAGGGCTTAGCACATCGGGCTATGAAAGAGCCTTTAAAAGAAAAACAGTTGCTTTCACCCATGTAAACAGAGGAGAATCCTCACATTCCTCATTCATGTAGGAAGAAATCTTTTGCCTTGATTAAAGGCAACGTCTCATTTGAGGCAGAGATACTGAAATAAAGATCCCTCCAATTTATATCTCCCAGTCTGTAAGAAAATTCTTCTCGATCTGCAAATAAGTAACCCCCGGACTAGCATAACCTGCCAGATCATTAGGTGATTTTCTATTATGAAAATGACATGAATATTATTAAAATGTAACCATAAATATTTACGCTGATAGAAAACCCACTTTGTTATTATTATTTTTATTACAATACCATAGAAGGTAGTTCAGAAAACTGCGAGATTCAATAGGTGACTAGAGGTAAAGAGGGGAATTTTCCTGGAGTTATCACTTCTGAATACAAACTGCAAGTGAAAGTATAAAAGTTTTTTCAAATCTGAAGAGTCACTATTTCTTTTTAAAGAAGAGAACATATTCTCTTTTAAATCTTTAAAGATCATCTGTTCTGCAATGCCTGCAAATCATCACTGTTTCATACTGGTTTGCCGAGCGAAGAGTTCAGCTATCCATTTTTCTACTGTACTCATTCCATCTTAGCTCATACCCTCACCTTCTCTGCTTGCTGCTCTTCTTCACCCCCAACGCACTGTGCAATGCTCTGCCACACGGACTGTTTCCATCTGTGCATCCAGGACCAAGCCGAAGTGGAATTTGGAAGTACTAGTGTAAAACAAATAATTGCAAATCTTGTATTCTGAAGCTCAGAGTTTGATTCAACAGCCCTTTCTGAACTGAACGTGAAAAGGGTAGAGATTTTTGCAGACGCAGTCTCAAATACACACAAAACATGGACACGAAGAAATGCCACTTCTGCTAAAACAACCTTAGGTTCCTCAACTAATGTGGTAAGTATTGCTTCAAAGACAGAGCCTTGGAATTTAGGAATGCTGACTGAATGGAGTAAGTCAGGGTTTTAAAAGTTTATGGGTAAAATAAGTGTTCATTCTTCATATAAATCCTATAGAAGGAGAGGTTCGCTAAATGTTGACTCTTCAGTTTCACCCACCTGCCTTAAAATGGAATTAAGAATTTTTAGCACTTATAGTAACAAAATTTAGTCAATTTAGTTTAAACAATTATATGAAAAAACTAGCGTAGCCTCTGAGTCAAATCCATAGTTTTATACAGGTGCATGTATTGTAATTGTACAGTTTAGGCACTGTGCAAGTAAGAGAAGAGTAGGGAAAAGACCACTGATACACCCCTAAGGGCTTGGAAAGTCTCTCTGGCAACATGCTGGGCAGAAAAACCCCAGGATGCAAGGTCATTTCAGGTAAATAGATCTTCAGCGTCTATGCGTGGTGAAATTCAAGAGATGCAACACAGCACATTAAATGTCTTAGTGATGATTACCCACTATGAAAGAAAAGTGTAAAATACGTTCGTTTGCTAACTGTGCATAATGTAACAAAATTAGTTGGGAATACCTGCTGGAAAATCGTGTTAGGAGCCTTGGTGTGTGCAGGATGCAAACAAGAAGGAACAGCCCGTGCCGAATGTGCACACGGGGAAGGCAGTATGGTGGGACCCAACGGGCTCCTGACTTGGCTTGTATATGGCAGACTGGTCAAGGTGTTTGAATGCAGGGATGAGCAATCAGGACAGTTGCTGGCACGTTCACTGTGCATATCAGAGAGGGTTCTATGCTCTTGGGATTAACAGCGCTTCTGGAGCGTGTGATAGTGGAGAAAGCCCTGTGTGAGCCAGCGAGAGACATAAAAAGAGTAAGATTTTGGTGGTGAATTTGGGAAGAGTGTGAGACTATGTATACAGCAGGACATACTCTGCGGGGTAAATAAATTCTGTCATGAGCGGTGCCTGATGTTTCCGTTCTTCTGGACTGCCGTGTGTTTTTCCAAAAGGAGAACAGTTAAGGCTTGTCTGTCACTAAGGGTCTTTTGCCACATAAACAAATCTGAGAGACCGGAGACATAAATATCCACTTGGTATTGAATGTGAGTCACCTAAGTTAGAACTTTTGGGTCTTTTACTCTCTAGGAATTTTAGATTCTTGCTCTGTGAAATGGAGGTTAAAATCTTGCCTCTGTAACTAATGAGTCACAAATTCATGTTTGTAAAGTGCTGTAATCCTAAAGATCTTTTCCAACCTAAGTGATTCTATGAAAATTAACATGCTGTTTGTTGGCATAATGCTCTCTTACAAATAGGAATATTGAGGGCAATTTCATAATTAACCAATGGTTTTATTGAACCTGTGAAATTCTTCTGTTAAATCTGAATTTCATTTTTTTCCAAAAAAGGGACAACTGATTTTCCTTGCTCCTTAAACACTTTGTTGGCTTTTTGGATGGTGTTGAATTTTACCAGCAGACAATTCCAACTGTTACTGAAAATCACAGCGAGATTGCCAAGAAACGCTTGGGTCCAGGATTTCTTCCTGCTATGATTTCTTTACTACAGTATCCCATCCAAGGCATGGTAAACAACTGTCCTGTGTTCCGCCTAGCTGTGTCAGTCGCTGCATTTCAGTGAAGCTCTTTGCAATGCAAGGAACAGAAACTTCAGGGAAATCAATATGGCTTTTAACCCGGCTATCAACAGCGTTGGAGATATTTAGGTCATTAAATGGCAGTGGACACAAGTAAAAGCCTATATCTCACATCATTAGCAGTAAAGATGCTGTTCGGTTTTATTCGCTAAATCACACAACACACATAAACTGCACGGGAGATTACAGAGGTGTGGAGAACTGATTCAGCAAAAATCCAGTGAGGAGGCAAAGTCAAAGAATGGCCAAATTTCTGTGATCTCAGCGTGCAGTGCAAACTTGTTTTATTGAATTTTACTTTTATATGCCGTATTAACATTTCATTTGCATACAGATTGCGCTCCATCCTTATGCTAAAACTGCTCGGTCAGCAGTCCTCTTCTGCGTGCAAGGTGTGGTACAGCAGCATTTGGAAGTGCTCTTGTTAAAGTTTAAAGCAAGGTGCATAAGCTTTTGGTCAATCTGCTTTGGCAGTTAGCATATACATTTGCCTTTTCTGTCACAATGCAGTGATAGCTGAGGGTTTGATTTTACTTATTCCTTCTCGGATTGTTTGAATGCTCGCACATGAGGCACGCACATCTAAATACTTCAGCTACTCCATGCATAGACTCCCTAGTGAATCCAGTGCTCTTCACATCCGGTTTCCCTGCCTTGCTAATGCTCCTGCAATTCTAACTGTGAAAGCAGCGGCACAGGTAAACCACTGCCAGTGCAGCGTTTTTGCCAGAATGTTACCTATACTAGAGGAGGTAAACACTTAATCTCTTATAGTTGTTACCAGTGGCAGAATTGCATTAGGGTCAAACAGAGAGAAAACAGACAGTGCTGAGCAGAATAAAATGTAAATGCATCCAGAAAATTACATATATGCGCTGTAGTAGCTGTACAGGTGGTAGATTACCGTAACACTGTTTTTTTCTCCATAAGGATAGGTAATTCCCAGCTGCCCTAGTATTTCTTTCACCAACCAACTCTTAATTTATGAGTTGTAGTAATTCTATTCTGAGGCTAAACAAATAAATACCCCTACCAGACATTAGAGAACATGAAAGAAATTACAGCGTAGAATGAACAGTTGGTATCTGCCATGCTAGAATAATAGAGATGATAGTGGCAATACATAAATACATACAGTGAATATTACTTGGCAACTGTTGGTGGTGTAAGGATCCTTATGTGACTGTGCAGAGATGCTGTGTTTTGTGAAAACACTGGAATTTTTGAATGTCATCGTTAGTGTTGGCAGTTAGCAATGCAAGCCATCGTGTCTCGTAATGTCAGTAAATGGAAAAAAGCAAATAATAAGAACACGTGAAGGATATGGAAGTTTCAGAGCTGCACCCTTAAAGCCTGAGTCTCTGGAGGCTCAGTTGGGCCTCG
Source organism: Steatornis caripensis (assembly GCA_013398225.1). NCBI lineage: Eukaryota > Metazoa > Chordata > Aves > Caprimulgiformes > Steatornithidae > Steatornis > Steatornis caripensis. Next base: position 3,682 of record VZSC01013324.1, on the reverse strand, counting down.
CACTCAGCGTATAGCACATAGTTATGCTGAGTGCCCACAAGGCTTCCCTGCAAGCCAGATCCGTGCTATTGTCCTGACGATGTGGCATCAGGGTTTCACATACAGGCTAACAAACCGACTGCTAATGGTAGTAATTAGGAGCCTTGGGGGTGATTTATACCTTTTGTCACTGTTCAAGCAGTGTAAGTGTTGGGGTGTGCAAAGATAACAATTATTGGTTCAGGTGATGATCCTTTCATCAGCAGGTCCAACAGCAAGACTGACATCTGAGTTTTGGCCATCAGAATTCAGAACTGGGCTCAGTAAAAACATTCTTACGAGTGGAACGAACGTGTCCCAACATTTGGTATTAATTCAGCTTTGAAAATAAATACATAAGCAAAAAATGACAAAGTGGCAAGATGGTAGAAATGTGGTGGATTACAACTAAATTGCTGATTATGTACAGATATCTAAATGTATTATTTATATACTATATTATTTATCTTTCAGAGACAGAGTAGGAGTACAGCACTTAATATCACTAACCACCTCTTATCTGACAATCTCAAATAGTAAGTGAACTAACTCTCTTTGTATTCTCACATGACTACCTGCGGAGCTAATGAAAACCAGCTGATAAAACTCTGGAGACAAGTCTCTACCCAAGTTGTCCCTAATGTCACTGTAGCTGTTAGACACCTTGAGTTCCTCTCAGCGGAGCCTTTGTTTACTCCGAATTACACTTGAGCAGACAGTAATTTACTCCCTTCCTTTTACACCTGTATTACTGAGAGCACCATCACTGCTTGGTTTTGACACAGCTAGGATTTGAATTCTGACCTGCCGATGTGTTCATGGTCACATGGAGCCTTTCCCTAAGATCTTAATTTTGTCACCTAAAGCATGCAAATGTCAGTGTGCGTCCCCTGCGCTGCTGATTTCAGCGATGGCCGGTGGGGCCCGGTTTGCATCTGAACGAGCAGATCAGGGCCACGAGGTGCCCATCGTGCTGAGACCTGCCTGTGCTACTGAGAAACATCGCATTCTGAAACAGCTTTCGTAACTGTTAGAAGGAAAAGAGTTGGACCCAAAGCAAAAATGTATTCTAAAAATACTCGCCTTTGCCAAAATATCAAAATTCTTCAAGCTGGGATTTCTTGGCTAATCTTGTTCTGCACAATGTGCCTGTTTGTGTGCAAGCTTCATTCTGAGAAGAGGCAGAATGACCTCCAGGAAAGAGCAGGGTATGTTTTAGAAACGGGAGGAAATGTGATAGTCTGGAAGCTTGGAGTACAAGATCCAATCTCTCTCCATGGATGGCAAGAGCATGTCAGACATAATGGAATATTAAGAGAAGGAACCTATTGCAGGCTCGAGGGACTTCAGTAAGATAGCATTAAAAACTTTACTGCTATTAAATCTTGGGAAGCTGTAGATAATTTTGCTTTAGAGGAGCATGGCTGCTGGTGTGGTTAAAAATGCTATCGAAAAATCCACTCAGGAGGAATCCCTCAATAAAACAGAAACAATTGGGGCTACATTGGAAGTTCCTGCTAAGGAAAACATCATTTGGCAGAGAAGATTGGAGAGGCTGGAGAGTGACAGGAGCAGTGGAGTTTTAGGACTGCAAACGGGTGCTGAGGGAAATGGTGGAAAGACTGTTGAGACTTTATTAACTGCTACATTGGGGATCAGAAATAATACTTCCCACAGAGAGAGAAAAAGCCTTTCACAGACCTGTGAAACATTCTGCATTAGCTGCTACGCTAGGGAGAGGGAAGAAACCATTCTTTTTCTCTGAAATCCCTCAGATTGGGGTAGCAAAGCAAGTAACCAACAACAAAAAGAGAGTTCCTGTCAGCAAACGTTTTCATGCAGGAGGCTTTATGCTACAAGCAAATGGCGATGTGTACAAGTAGCAGAGAAACAGAACATAGGGTCATATGTAAATTCTTAAAAGCTGCCGTCTCTTTTGATTGCCGGATAGCTAACGACCTGCATTCCCTGACTCACCCTGATGTCTGGCGTTTAGTCAGCCTTAGTTTACTACCACATGCAGTACCTCTTCCTAACTAAGCATGGGCAGATAAGGAAATTGAGAGAAAAAGTGGTATTTAGAGTCTTTAGAGGAAGATACAAGTATTTGGAGGTATTTGGATTTTTTTTTTGTGCAAAGGTAAGACATGTCTGAAGAAACAAAAGACTATCTTTTTATCCCTCCAAATACATGACACCGATAAATACGCTACTTTTGTTAAAGGACACCTACACAGAAATACGAATGTGTGGCAGTGGTATTGCTCCTTTTATTTGTTTGCTTTTTTATTTTAACAAAATGAGTGCTGTAGCATTACTCAGGCTACAGAATAACCCCAACTCATATCCCAAGGGTGACTAAGCAGGCGGAGCAGAGCATACCTGTACCCAACCAAACACAAAGAAAGTCACTGAGGAAAGACGGTAGTTGTGATGGTCTGGACAAAATACATCTATACTTTGTGTAGCTGGGACTGAACACAGAAAGACACTGTATAGATAACAGATATTAATACAGATAATAATAGATAATAATATAGATATATTATCAGAAGGAGAATAGCACCAAACTGGAGCAAAGTGCTAGTGACAGAGGAGGAATTGCCCTTATTACTTGTAAGTGTATTAATTTTCTTTCCATTTGTCTATCGTGCAGAGGCTTTTGTCAGCACAGCCCTGTTTACTGTAGATCATCTCTTACTTCATCACACTCCTAACAGACATAGTTATTCCAGCAAAAGTTTGTACTGTTGGCTGCTTTATCCTAGTGAGTAGCACTGACTGAATTCACTATAATCCTGCAAAATGTTTCTCGGAAGTTCTGGTCCTGTTGGTAGGAGGCAGAAGGGAGAGAAACATTTGGTGCAGGGAGGCTGTGAGGGAGCTGGGAAGGAAAACCAGAGTTTTCTAAGAAGTGTTTTATACTGTGCCTTGAATTTGGTTTATTCTCTTTGAAAGAATAAACTTTGTGTTGGCACGGTAGAGTCGGGAGGTTAATTTCTGTGATTTGTTATTGTCTAAGATGGTTCTGTTCCCGGAGATCCAAATCTGTTCTGTGGCTGCATATGTAAATAGTTTGGAGACTGTCCCCGTAAACTCCGTAGTGTTACATGTATCACTATGGTCCCCAGCATCATTAGAGGTTGGTTAGATGGGCCTTCTTCCCTTTGAGATTGGGCTATCCGAAATTCCAGTCTTGGGATCTTGCAAGAACTATATGTACCTCCTAGAGGTCTCCTTCCATGTCTCATCCAGTGAAGATTCCCATTTCTTGTGCAGTGGAAAAGCTGCACACCTAGCTGCTGATAACTACGCAGAAACTAGGAGAAGCTTTAAATTTTTAGATTCTTTCAATCTTTACCTGCTGTACTGTTCTTAAAGTCTTACTGTGCGCAAGGGAAAAAAACCTTCTGCTATACCAAAAATAAAAAGTAAAGCACAAAAAAAGGTTTATGTACATAGCTCAGAAAGTGAAATGGAAAATAGGAGGCAGAAAGTGACTGACAGCCTCTAAAAGGTCATTTCCACTTTGAAGAACAGAATCGAGTCGTACCAGAGGCTAAGAGCGCAAAATGTGTGTTACACACTGCCTGCTCTCTGTCCTCCTCTGTCTGCGCCAGGGTTTTCTTGTGCATCTGTCATTGCAGAAATTTTTATGATTTGG